>CAXARO010001745.1:0-53111 GCA_963971305.1 Arcuatula senhousia
GTCAGACTGGTATTACTGAACATGCTGAACTAGTTAACAAATATGACAAAGTTTCTGAATAAAAAAAACAGAGAGGAAAAATGATGCATTTTGTAGGATATTTATGCCAAGACTCAGAGATGCAGATAATCTTTTTTTTTCTTGTCAGTCATTGGGTCCTACAAAATAGATAAGTTTGCCAGACCTGCAAAAATTTTACAAGACCTATAAACTTCAGCTGTAATTAATTATTCCAGACTTTGCCAGACATAGGTCCTGCACAATCTCTTCACTTGCTGGACCTGCTGAAATTTTGCTCCCTTGTCTGACAGGTCCAGCACTTATCTGCATCACTGATTAGACTGAGCACAATTACTTAGAAATATAATTGATTATTAACATCATGAACATGATTAATCATTTACATGACATATTTTTGGGTAAGCAATTAAAAATCAATTACACATGTATCTCACATGTTACAATGTAATCGAAAATCGAAAATCCATTACAATCGATTACTTTGGAGGAAGTAATAAAACAATTACTTTCTATTACATTTTTTAAATATAGACATCATTAAAAATCATAATTATTCACTGCCTTACATTTTAAACAAACATTTGTATATATATACATTACATGTACAGTCAGTGGCTTTTTTACCTTCCCACTCGTCCACAGTGGGCAAAAAGTCACTGTCCACCAAGTTTTTACATATTTTGATTTTCAAATTGTGGAAAACTAACATGACTGAATCCACTTTTTGTAGATTATTTAAGAATATGTTTATTCTATAAAAATGTGAAGACCAATGGCCTTATATCTTAATTCTATATGTCTGTTTTAATTTGATGCCCACTACTGTCCGCCCTATGCCCGAGTCCACAGTGGGCAAATTGACATATAAAAAAAGTCACTGACTGTAGTGTATCTACATTTCATATCTAGGGTTTAAAATGTTATTACGGTAATAAGTTTTTGAAGTGAGTAGCCATCTTATGGAGTTTACATATGATCACAATTAATTTAATTTAAAAGTATTTTATTTGAAAATATTTACATATATGATACAAACACAAAGTACATCATATGGATTCCGAAACAAGCTTACGCTTATGTGAATCCGTCTCCAAGTTACATGACATATATAAATAAGGCTGATGATGGTTATCACATGCTCAAAATAGTACAATATTTACATGTAACTGAATGAAAAAAAAACAGTATTAGGGTAGGATGAGAAAAGAAAAAAAAAGAAAACAAATTTAAAAAAAAAAGAGAAATAAAGGAAAAGAAAAAAATGAAAAAGCGACAGGAGAGATATTGAGAAAAAAAATAAATAAAAGGGAAACCTTAGTAATTGGGATATGAACAGATTGAAATGCTTTAAGTTACTGATCAATAAAACATTTACTTCTTAATATAAAGTCTTGCACCTTAATGAACAATTCAGTATTTTGGTCAACAGATAGAGCATCTGAACCATAAAGCAATAATTTCAAGTTTATTTGAAAACACACTTCTAGGTAAAACGTCAGATACGTTCATAGCTTTGCAGCACATATGCTTCTTCCAATAACTATTCTAAAACTATATTTAACCTTATAAACACTTATCATACATCGTTGAATTCCTTACATTCCATAGTTTATCTTCCAGTTAGTTGTTACTTGCAAAAATAAGATCTTTTCATTACAAACCGATAACTCCGAAAACAAAATATACATGCAAAAACACTAAAATTTACACATTTTTACCATAATTCAAGCCTAGATTAGACTAAAACCTGCACTAAATCCTCTACAGTGCTATACATGCTCTGAAAGTACATAAACCTGGCTGTTTATTAAAAGTAAAAAACCTATACATCGACCGGCTTATTTTTTCAAGAAATGACGTCGCATTTTTTACCTTAAAATCAAGCATTAATAAAAACGTTCAAAAGATCGGTAAAATAAAAATGACACCATGCCGGAAAAGGGACGCTAAACTTCCGTTTTTTCGAATATTTTTATACTTTGTCAAAAATATTACCTCTGAAAGATTCCCTATCAGTTGAGCACACTTTTGTTACTAAATTATAAGGCATTCTTTATTTATAGGTACTTAAAATCGACCTTTGTATTTTACTTTAGAAATTCTAGGATGTCACTCTCCGAAACTAACCTGTAAACAAAACCGAACTGTGTCTTACTACCTAAAAGACAAGGAGTAAATAGTTTTCTGACGTAAATCTCGATAATTTTGGCAATCAATAAGATAGTGGCTGTTACTCTCTTGAAGTCCACACACACAATTTGGACTGTCCAACAGATTTCGCCTGAACAGGTGCTCCTTTAAGGAACTGCTATTCATGCGCAATCTGGCGTGCAAGATTTGACCCAATTCTACTTCCCGTATTATAATAAATACGTTGTTTTTTCAGATTTAACTGAATTCATGATTTAAATATACTCAGTGATCTCGAGTTTCGTGTTTCAATCGGTAAAGCATTCCACATCTTAATAGCAGACGGTAAAAAGTAATTCATGTACATGTATAACGACGTTTTTGTCCTAATACATTTGTATCAGTAATGTTTGTAAAATGACTATGGAGATCAGACCGAGCACTCGGAATCAAATTCCTCAAGTACTCAGGTGATTCCCCATTAATGATTTTATACATCATAACTAATTTATGAATTTTCCTACGGTCAGAAAGTTTAACCCAACCCGTCTCTTCGTAGAAGTTTTCAGTGCAGTTAGTTTAGTACCCCCAGTAACGATTCTCATGGCTTCTATCTGAACACTCTCGATTTTGTTAATAAGTAACTGGGTACCGTTGTCCCATGATCAAAATTGATTTGTTATTCAATAGCTTGCTGGACTAACATCGATTTCAGATAAATGCAGATGTTGGTATGTCATACGGTTGTGTTTTGTATTACTTTACCATGTTTACCAGATCTGACACACTGAATTGACGGTTGGCATTGCAATGGGTGTGCTTTGGCAAACAGGAACTGCTTACTATTTCAGGGTTTTTTTCCAAGATTTTGAGGCCTTTAGTCACTTTAGCAGTCGACCAAATTGTTTGACCTTTTAATCCATAACCATGTACATGATGTATGCTTCTGGCAGTCTGGTTGAAGCAAAAAACTGATATACAAATCCCTATATATGCTGGCTACATATATATAGCAACATGTATGTATATTATATTTTCAGTACCATGGACAGGACACAGATTACCACAGTTATCATGTTCAATAAAATATATTTAAACATTTGTTGAATTCATTTTTCTACTCTAAATCATATCCTGTAGGGAGCACAGCTAGAAGCGGGCAGGAAGTGCCCGCGTGAGCGAAAGCTCTACAGCAAGTTCCCGTGAAAAAAATGACTTATGCTGATATTGATTCTTTTTCGTCCAGATATGCTTCTCAGTTTATACAGGTCCGCTGTGAATTTGAAAATAGTTACCAATTTTGCTAGTTGCCTTCCAAAAACAATCTATACAAATACAGAACATGGAGAAAAATATTCTGATGAAGACGAGTTACTACATTTTTTCAAATTAACATTTTTTTTTCTTTCAAACGCTCATTCGCCCAAAGCACCTTGTCCCTAACTGAACGTTCTAGAAAATGAACTGATCAAAATAAAAATAACTATGATGTCTTCATGTCGTGCATTCGGAAGAGATCACAACGGCTAACATTTGCATCAAAAGTGTCCACGTCTTTTGGGGAATTGGGTCATTTAAATCTTATATTCTGAATTTTAAAAGATTT
Source organism: Arcuatula senhousia (assembly GCA_963971305.1). Lineage (NCBI taxonomy): Eukaryota > Metazoa > Mollusca > Bivalvia > Mytilida > Mytilidae > Arcuatula > Arcuatula senhousia. The sequence continues at coordinate 3,758 of CAXARO010001745.1, forward strand.
TATTCCTCAATTGAGACACAGAGCTCCGTCATATGAGGGCAAAAAAGGAACCATCTGTGCTATTTCATGTCATATGGGGGAAGCCTTTTTCAACTGAAAAGGTCTGTAAATAAATTGATCAAGAGAAGAGAAGAAGCAGAGGTACCAATGGGGTATATGAATGTCAAAAATCCAAAAGGCCTTAGGGCAGAGATAAATCAATTAAACACCAATAAGAACAGGACAAAAACAGTAACTGAATATTATATCAATCAACAACGCGAATTCCAGCTATATTTATGCTGCTTGTGCTGTGCTCGCATAATCACTGTCAGAAAATTTTTGGTTTCCATTATTAATGTACTGCAGGTTCTTTGCTTTGTAATATATTTTAGGCAAAACAGTTTATAATCATCCAAGTGGATGGTAAACTGTATACCACAAGAAGAAGAAGAAAACAAATGATAACTTTCCCCTTTTTTAACAAACATTTATATCGCAGAAATGCGAAACTTTACATCTACATCTACATCTACATCTCTACGGCAATCCATCAAAACACTGATGACTATTATGCCGGCGCAGCGTGAACAGAAGGAATAATTATGAATAAAAAGTTACAAACAAAAGAAAAACTACTAATGAAAAATAAATGAATAATAAATAAATTTTGAACATATGTACACTATTTACAGATCCAGGGAGGTGCTTAGAATTGAAGTCCTTGGACCTGTGATTTGAACTGGTCCAAGGATCCGACACTTACAACTGAGTATGGGAGTGAGTTCCAGAGTACAACAGTGTGTGGAAAAAAACTGTATTTGTAATAGTTTGTTCTAGTGGAGAATAATTGAAACTGTAACGAGTGTGTGAGTCTTGTCTGAAAATGTGTCTGTGGTGCAAGGTAAAGTTTTGGGTCAATTGCTACTAAGTTGTTGTTTATCTTATAAAGCATGGTAACTCGGCTGATGTTTCGTCTGTTTTCAAGTGTAGGCCATTCGAGATGATTAATCATGGCTGAAACACTGCTAGTATTATGGTAACGATTTGTGACATATCTGGCCACCCTTCTTTGTACCTGTTCTAGTTTGGTTTTAAGTTTTTCTGTGTTTGGTGACCATACAGTGGAGCAGTATTCTACATTTGATCTTACCATGGATTTGTAAGCCAGACTTTTGGTGTTTTCGTTTTGTATCTGGAGATTTCTCCTTAAAAAGCCAAGAATCTTGTTTGCTTTTGCAGTGACGTTATTTATGTGTGTGTCCCATGACATGTCGTGTGTTAGTGTTACCCCCAGGTACTTTGCCGTTTTTACTTTTTCTAATGTGTGCCCTTTAAGAATGTAGTTAGAGTCTATTGGGTGTTGTGATCTTGTAACACTTAGTGAATTGCATTTTTCGGGGTGAAATTGCATGCCCCATAAGTTTTCCCATTCTGCTAATTTGTTCAAGTCTGCTTGTAATATAGTAACATCTTGTTGTTTAATAATAGGTCTATATAGAATGCAATCGTCTGCAAAAAGTCTTGTTTTTGATTGTACAGTAGATGGTAAATCATTAATAAAAATTAAGAACAGCAGTGGACCCAGAACTGAACCTTGAGGCACCCCACTCACCACTGGCATTTGACTAGATACCTCACCGTCTAAAACTACTTGCTGTTTCCTGTTATTTAGGAAAGCAGCTATCCATTTCCAGGTGTTCCCTCTAATACCATAGTTATCTAGTTTACTCATAAGTTTTCGGTGAGGTACCTTGTCAAAGGCTTTAGAAAAATCTAAAATAATAAGGTCTGTTTGTATTCCCGCGTGAAGGTTGCTAGTAAGTTCATGTGCAAGTGTTATTAATTGCGTTTCACAGCTTCTTCTGGCTCTAAACCCATGTTGACAGTCTACAAGTATGTCATGCTCATCCAGGTGTTTTAACATGTTACTCACAACTATATGCTCAAGGAGCTTACAACAAATGCACGTTAAGGACACTGGCCTATAATTACTGGCAAGATATTTTTCACCTTTTTTAAAAATTGGAATTACATTTGCTTGGCGCCAGTCGTTAGGTACTTCACCTTTTGATAAAGAAAAATTAAAAATTGATGTTAAGAGAGGTGCAAATTCGATTGCAAAATCTTTAAGAATACGTGCTGAAATTTGGTCCGGTCCAGATGCTTTAGATGGATCTAGGTTTTGTAAGAGCTTCTGTGTACCTGATATTGATACATTTATTTCTGGCATGTTTGGGTAATTGTCGTTCAATGTTGGTGGTTCTTCATTGGTGTTTTCTGGTGTAAATACAGAGTGGTATTGTTTATTTAAAATTTCAGCTTTTTGTTTTGTGTCATCAACTAGCACACCTCCAGATCGTAGCGGGGCTACCCCGGAGTTATCCTTTTTAGTGGTTCTAATGTAGTTCCAGAACTTTTTTTGTTTTTGTACAGTATTTAAATTTTCGTCATAACAGATTATATTTTCCAAATATTCCCAGTAGGCTTTTCTAGTTTCTTTCTGTAGGCGGCGTTTTGTTTCTTTGTACTGATCTGTATGTTTCTTTGATGGATATTGTTTCATTTTCTTGAAATATTTGTTTCTCTTTCTAATAAGTGATCTCACTGACTTGTTAATCCATGGGTTTTTACTTTTTGTATTGTTAATCATTTTGGATGGTATTGATTGGTTCATGATTTCAACTACTCTGTTTTTAAAGGTGTTCCACATCTCATTAACAGACAAGTTTTCATTCTGTAGGTTGATTTTGTTTAGATCTACTTTTATTTGATTGACATCAGCTTTCTTATACTGATAGACTTTTCTCGGTGGTTTCTTTACCTTTCTTGGTTTTAAGCTAGATTCTATATATACAATTTCATGGTCTGAGATGCCAGGTAAAATTTCTGTTTTGTTGACGAGGGAGCTATTGCTAGTAAAGAATAGGTCAAGTGTAGAATTTGATGTTTCTGTGTAATGTGTTGGTTCTGTCACAACTTGTTCAAGATAGTTATCCTGGCAAATGTCAATGAGTTGTTTGCATTGTTTTGTATTTTGTGCTTTGTTTTTTATTGAGTAGTTTTCCCAATCTATTCCACTGAGGTTAAAATCACCTCCCAACCAGAGATGACTATTTGCATTCTGCCTTATTCTTTGTATTGATGTTTCTAAGTGTGATAATTGTTCTTCTTCAGTTCTGTTAGGTGGTTTGTAAAAGCTTCCTACATAGAGGTCAGGTGAGCCTTGTATTTGAATTTTAACCCAGATTTGTTCGCTCGTCTCATTCGATACTATGTCTGTTGCTTTAGAACTAAAAAATTTTTCTGAAACAAGTATGAAAACCCCCCCATGTGCATCAGTTGTGCGGTCTTTTCTGTAGATGTTGTAACCCCTTGGAAAAACCTCAGTTGATTGTATGTCCCCACTTAGCCAGGACTCAGTACCTAACATTATGTCAGGCTGAGTAGATTCTACCAAGTTTTCTATATCACCTTTTTTGTTTTTAATTGATTGACAATTGATAACTATGATTCTTAAGGGTGTGTCTGTTCTTTTGTTGTTATGTGAGCTACGTGGTTTGTATTTGTGTATAGGCGATGATGCAGCACTTGGACTACCTATATCGTCTAAACAGAAGCTGAACGATGTGTCAGTGGATGGTGTGTCTATTGTGCATGTATTGCTACTGATATTGGAACTAAGTGTTGATGTGTCAAAAATACACGTGGAGTAGTTTGGAAGCCCACAATTGTAGCAACTCCATTTTGTGTTTTTCGATGTTATGGAAGAGTCCATTATGCAGTTCTTATGGAAGTATTTCTTACATGAGTCACAGCATATACCTTGTGTTTCCCAACTGAATGTATTTTTGCATGACCCACAAGTGTGTTTCAAAAGCCTTACTGGTGTGCTAATGTTATGTTTGATTGCTGACGTGTTGTATGAATTTATGTTAATATTCCTCACTGGTTGCATGGCATTTGTATTTGATACATTGGTTTCTACTTGTGGGTTCGATGTTATGTTTGAGATGTTGCTTAATGGCTCATAAGTGTTCTGGCTAACATATGACATATTGCTATAAAGTTGCTGAGAGAAGTTTGGTTTGTCACACTTATTACAGTGCCATGAAATGTTATGCATATTTTCATATACTAGTGTGTCCATCCCTATACAATCTTTATGGTACCAAACCTCACATGTTTTATTATCACATTGTATGCCTGCTGTTTTCCAAGTGACAGCCTTACCACATGTGCCACAAGGGTATTTAGGTGTTCTCGGTCCAGGGTTAGGCTCTGGTGCATAAGCAGGGGCGGGTCCAGGATTTTGCGAAGGAGGGGCGTAAAATACGGCAAGGGGTCTGGGGACCGCTCAAGGTCCCCAGCGGGTCCAGGGCAGTGCCCTGGTAGGGCGTCCAGGGGGGCGAAGCCCCCCGGAAGCTCCTGGATTTTATCGTTTTTAACATTGAATTATGAGGTTTCCAGATTGTACCTTATAAGGAATTTGCATTTTAAAATGACAATGCTGATAACGATTATTATTAACAGTAACGAATTACAATCACATAACACGGGTAACCCACAATATTGACAGATACAGCTAGGGGGTTCCAGGGGTAGGCACCATTCTTTTCAGCCAAAATATTTTGAATTAACTAAAACTGAGGGAATTTGTCACACTGAATGACACAGGTACCCCCATTGCAGCTTTGTTGCTCAGGCAAAGCAAAATAATTAAAGAGTCATTTAATTTTATTATTTTATTGCTGCAATGTTCAGCCCTTAATAAACTTATTATGAAGTAGACTAGTGTACACAATTTCATGATGATTGAAGATGTGAGTTTGTAGTTTGAAATCAAACAAAAACGCAAAGTGTGACAAACGAACAAACTGAAAACTTATGGCATATCCCGCAACAACAAAAAATATTTGGACGACAGTTATAAATGGTTTTGTTTTCAATATAACGAGTAAATTATGAACTGTAGTGAAGCATACTATGAAGGTACTATCCGTTATCTTTGAAAGTAAACCATGAGCATCCGTAATTGCTTTCCTATCCCATGATCGCCCCTCATTAGTGCTTATTGCTTCTAAACAAGAAGATAACGGAATGCTCGTGATGCAAAAACAAAAACTCTTGCATACTTTTGGCAGAACTCCGGGCGACGTCACGAATTATATACGCCAGTTATTCTTCCTCTTTTCTTCCTCTCGCTTTCTGTCCCCTTGCTAGTTCCCCCATTTTTTTTTTTTTTTTGAAACTCAAGGGGGGGCGTACGCCCCTTACGCCCCCACCTGGACCCGCCACTGATAAGAGTTTGATATTAATATGGCACATAGATATAACAGTACTTGTTTCTCTGTTTTCAGTCTTTTATGGTATATGTCTTGTATTACATAATTGGTTGATGTTGTTATGCTAATACCAAAATTATGGCTATGTTGTTGCTTGGTAATGACTGGATTAAATGAAGTATAAAATTGATTATCACTGTTATAACCTTTTGCAGTTGGTACTGCAGGGATTACACTTTGGAGCCCGGTGTTTTGGGCAACAATATTTAACAGTAAATAAAACGTAATGATTGTTTGACAATCCATACTCCATGCAAGTCTAGCTCTCTATAATTCAGGACTTGTGTAAGTGATAGAGTATAGAAATCAAGGTGCTGCGAGATAGAAGGGCTGGTTAGGACTTACTGGTAGGTATTAAGTCTTCTCACGCCGGGCGACTCGACGTTGGGTAAAGCCTACAGAAAAAAAAACTTTTCCCCTTTTAATTTCATATTCGTCACTTGCCTGCATGTAAGTTTTGGAGTGAAATACCTTATTGTTGACTATTTGTACATTGTGTGATTTGATTGTTGATTGTATAGGAAAATATTATTCTTTGTGTTTAAATTCCATGTTTATGTTTTTCGAATCGAGCGCCATGAACGGGAGCGACACCTATGTCTATGAAATTATAGTATAGTCTCGACCCAAATGAAATACTCGTCCCCATTATTCGCCCCAAATTTCTTCCTTTTTTTACAATTAACATCAATTTGTTAAAGCTTTTCCTTACATAAGTCCAAAAATCTGTATATTCTTATTTACAGGTCTATGATAAGTCTAACTTGACGCATTTGGTAAAGTAATGAGAAAATTAAATGACAATAATACAGTAAAGACATAATTATTCCGTAATACCCATGCAGCCTAGTGTGAGACATAACATACCCGTTAACAACTACTTAGACAGTAGGGACCGTAGGAACAGGACTACGACTTCCATTCGTTTAACAATTTAGAGTTTTCCCCACAGATTTGTTTTCATCAAACGTTTACTTAAGAAATACTACCCGGATCAATCACAATATTAACATATCAATTTTCACATACACATTTACTAACGAACCATATTAAATTGTGTTCGCACAAACTTTAATAGACATCAAACAATTGCACTAAAGTTGAAAAACATATATTAAAATCAAATAGTCGAAGTAAATAAATACAACAACTTAAAAACTCTTAACTTGTAAGTAAAAGTGATTTAAGTACATCCAATTAAAACTCAAACAAACAAACTAACGAAAAGCAATCTAAACCAATACCAATAATTTTATTCCAATTAAGGTCCTTAAAGGGGCAAAGACAAAAAAATACATACATAATTTTTAAACAGTACAGTTTACAGTTTTAACAGAATAAAGAACAGTTACATATTAAATTATAGATAGATGTATGAATTATAGTGTTGTGTGCACGAGGTTGATGCTGGTTATATTGTGCATTCTGTGATTTTGTGTCAATCTATAGTATAGACGCTATCGATGGAGTTTGACGGAAAAATGCACATTGATTTACAGAAAACATTTATTGCCATTGACCACAGTGCAGGGTGGGAACGGAAATTGTATAGTTTCCGGAAGCGCCGTTCTTATGACAAGGAAAAGGTAGCGCCAAGTTCAAATCCCACGGACTCGTTAATAAAAGTACTTCTTATTCACAATAACGTTCCACCATTGCTATCAATAAAGTGCACATATAAGCTTTATATAGTGACAAGTATCTGCATTAAATGCGTTTTATTTGTATGTTCGCGTTTAATCAGGGATTTTTTAACAAAAATAGTAGCTCGAACATCTCAAAAATACAAGACCATCTTCTTATTTCGATCGTTTTTAAGAAAACACACATTGATCGAATGTCGATTTATATTTTTTGTAGCCTCTTAATATTAAACATTAAAAATCAAATGCATTTATAGAGCAGATATCAGTTGTTTAGTGATAATTTATGATATTGTCTCAAAATCTTGAAATCAAAAGCTAGTGAACGGGTAGCGTCAAGGTAAGAAAAAATGTATGAATAGGTAGCGCCGAAATTAAACGTATTCTTTTTGGGTAAAACAAAAAAACATACAACCTCTCTAACTCATCACAAGTCTAGGAATATACATAGAAGTTCATTCGATGTAAACTAGCGTTTGGTAGCTTAATTCATGACTTTGTGGCATTAAGTTGTGCAACTAATTTCCGAGTCTATATTTATTTAAGCCTTTGAGGTTACCCTTCCCCCATTTCTCCGGTCTAATCATTTGTATCCTTGTTCTAAGTGATATTGTTTCTTTAATTTTAGTTTCTTATATTTTCAGTTCTCTTTTTTTTTTGGGGGGAGGGTATATTTTGTATACAAATAAACCACTTTCTTTAAGCTCGAACTGCTCGTCTTAAACCGCTTGATAAATCTTTATTTAAGACTTTACACACGACTTTTTTTTTCAAGCAACAAGTCAAGTACTAGTAGTGGTCCATAAAAGCTCACATTGCTAAGGGACAAATGAGCTTATAAATACCACCACTATGGACCATCCGTCCGCCGTCGTCAATTAAAAAAAATCCTCAGTTCCTCTGAAACTACAGATCCAATTTAACAGAAACTTTGCAGGAATGATACATGACATGTTGGCAAAAAACGATTTTCATTTTGAACAGATTTGATTAAAAAAACGTGACCGCTTTAACTAAAAGTAGAACATAAGGTTATGGGCTTCTTAAAGTAAAAATAGCGGATTTTTTCACGTTTTTGCCCCGTAGAATGAAAAGTGTTGAAGATAGAGAAAAGCTTAAACTTGCTTAAACATTTAGCTCATTAAGCTCTACAAAAGTATTAATTGGGATGATGTTGTCAGGTGACCCTTTATCGAGATTAAGAGGTTATAGGCCTTTAAAGGTAAAAAATAGTGTTTTTCATGTTTTTCTATAGAATAAAACAACTATTGCTATTATATGAAAGCTGTGACTTGCTTAAGCCTTTGTCAGATGGCCCTAAAGACCAGGTGAGCGATTCGGGATCCAGGGAGCATCTTGTTCATGTTTTTGTTCCATAGAATGATAACTATGTCAGATAAAGAAGAGCTATTATTTTCTTAAACAATCAGCTTTTTAAGCTCTATAAATGTCTTTTTTGCTAAAAAAAAATTGCCAGATGACCCCATACAGAAGAGATCCTTGATGCCCTTACTACCAGGTGAGCGATTTAGGTTCCTGGGAACCTCTTCTCTTTTTTTGTATAAAAAGAAGAGCAAAAAATGTTTGCCTTGCCTTTTCTGTTTGTTTTATGCTTGTTGGTTTTGTTGTATATTCAGTGGCGGATCTAAAGAGGTTGCTCGTCTGTTCGAACCACATATCAACTAGAATTTTATTACTATCTGCTTGATTTGCAAGTTGCAGTTGCATATCTACTTTCGGGGCCTGGTTGGCCGAGTGGTTGAAGGCTCAGGTTCAAATACCACACCATTGATCACTAGCCGATCACCCCTTAGCTGGTGTTCTACTCGCGTTTGTAATTTACAAAAACGGGTGTTCCCCAACTGTATGTGACTTGGTTTGTCAGTTACCAGCCCAAGGTCGGTGGTTTCCACTGGGTACTCCGGTTTCCTCCACCATTTAAACTGACCGCCATACATGGTCCAGGTGCGTCGATAAAGGGCGTAAAACACCAACAAACACACGCACATCTACACCCTGTTTTTTTTTCCAGCCGACTTGGACTTTTTTTTAATAGAAAAAAAGTTTGTAAACCGATTTCTTCGCTTCTATTAAATGGTTTGAATCAAAGTTTGATGCACAGATTTATTACGATGAGTTATAACATGCCCCGCCCTTTTCAGATCAGTAGGGCTGTCTCCTTAGCTCGACTTGGAGCAAACAGTTGTTATGAACTATCTTCCCTAAAATGCAGTCTAAAGATCATGTTGTTATCAAAAAGCCCACAAAAAGACACAAAAAAAGGGAGGTCTGGTGCCGTAAACCTAGTTTAACATACCATTTCTTTTGAAGTGCATGTACCCAGTCAGTACCATTGCGGTCACCAATTTCTTTTGTTCTTTCTCTCGGTAGAGTAGATGTACTCTTATTCAAAGGAGTAGGTGCCTATGTGGTCTTAGTTCGGGATTCAGTAAAACTGTCAGCAGAACTAACAGGACAATTTTAATTACCGGTATGATTAAATATAAATAAAGGGATGTGTATTGCTCTGTATATGTTGCTAATAAACTATATGATGTTCCTAGGGTATTTTCACCAATACTTAAGGGTCGGCTAATTCGTTTATTTTTTTTTTAAGTTTCTTCTTAGCATTTTTAATGTAGCAATTAATGAATTCAAAAAGAGTATTCAAATTTGATATGATCAATTTGGTGTAGAGAGTTCATTTTTATGTTCCATCATAACCTGTTTTATGTTTAAATGCGCTATTCAAATAAATTATATATATTTTTAGTGTGAGCTACCCGTTCAAAAAAATGTGAATTTTGTAGCTACCTGTTCAATACACAGGGCGCTCCCCGTTCAAGTGTTGAAATTTAGGGGTGATATAAAAAATGCAATTATACAATTAAAACACAAAAATAACACAACATTTGTATAATGGTTTGAATCTTATTTGTTTGATCTGCGGATTGGTGCATTAAACTAGGTCCAGATTGAAACCGATTTCACATCAGACTCCGAAAAAGACACACCGTGTCACATTTTTCGTCTAATTCTCAATGTTCGTGATGAATTAGATAGTCAAAAACATGGCTGATCGCAATATTATGAGCCTTACTGTGTATATAACTTACCTGCAACTATTTTCGTTATCATTTTATTATTTTTTTCCTTCATATTATGCTTGCAAATGACTGCTGATTCCCGTGTTTTGACATTTTTTGAATTTGGCGCTACCTGTATTAGAAAATTTCCTCGCTTCGCGAACGGCGCTTCCGGAAACTGTACAATTTCCGTTCCCACCCTGTGTTGAAGTATCTGAATTGCTTACTTTGGTAGACCTCTTTCTTCTAAAATACAGATCTATGCTTCCTATAGTTTCCGTTTATGAACTGCAGACTTGATTAGCTTTGTACCATTTAAGTTTTAGTCACTTTTTTATTGCAGAAGACAAATTAACAACATTTTCGTTTTCTAACTTCGTATTTATAAAGCAAATACATTGTAGATTTGAGTACCAGTCTGACTGATTTGAGTACTTGAAATGCCTGCACTATAAAAGATTTATAAATATTCTTTAATGTGAAACTGGTTGCTATCCTTAATCCCGTTTAAATTGTCAATAGTGGTCATTATGTATAATATGCGAAAAAAATATATACTAGGAAGAATTTGCAGATAAAACCTTTATGTAACTAAGACTTTCACGTGGAATGTGTATATAAGAGAGCATAAACTTGAAGACATTTACAGTCTAAAAAATTCCGACCAGAACTCTCCTGGCGGTGGGATACGGTTCCCGTCTCCGATTTAGCTGTAATTTGACTGGTGTGTCATTATCTGGGTGACTCATGGCACACAGCATGTCGATCGCTACAGAGGCTTTAGCCTGATTAGTATTTACTGTGAAGGGCACCGTCAAACAGCACCAAGTCACAGGGAAAGTTGTCTTTTAAGAACAATCTCCGAAACAGAGTCTAGCAGCACTTCTTATGTCGTTATATATACTTCATTTTTTTCACATACATGTTTACAAATTGTGAAAAAAAATGAAACAATTGTTTTTTTTTCCGTAGAAAATCTACACGTCGTTTATTGTTTTTTGTTTTTGTTTTTGTTTTTTTTTTTGGTTGAATTTTTTTTTAAAGTCGCGGAACATGACACCAAATTTGGGTTTTACACTAAAAAAAAATAGATGTGTTGCAGTAAAGAACACGATATATATAAATATAAATATTATCAATGGTAATCCATCATCTGTGTCTAATTTTGATGGCATTTGCATCCCCACATCTCCGCAAACTCCATTGTCAATGTTGGAAGGTGCGATTCCAGAAAGGAATGGGCTATATAAAATACAATACAGTGTATACAGAAAAGCTGACGATGACGTTCCGGTCGAGAAACGCTCGTATTCTAACACGTACACAGCCTACGATGTTCAGGCATATGACATATTAGACTATGTACGGCGGTCCTGTTAAAAAAGAATTCCAGACTAGCAACTGTTGAATAAAAGGTAGATTATTTTTCCGACTAATAGTAGTCATGGTATTATGCGACACGAATGGTCCATGTTAACTAACTCTGTTAACAGTTTCGTCAGCAATGCGCGTGTGTCGGAGATTTAGCCCTGTGATTATTCCACCGATATGCCTGCATCATCAGTATTATTCTTGACTTGATCACTACATTCCGGTAATACTTATCTGTCATCTTATATATTCTAGTTTATGATTACCCTAAAATGGCGTGGTTGTCTCGGATGACGCACCAGTCATTGTATAAATCATTTCGTTTTACTTTTGTTTTTGGAAGGTGTGTTCCTTTACTTTTGACAAAAGAAACTCAAATCTAAAGGTATCTTCTTTATATCACTTCATGACCTTCAATGTATACAAGTTTAACGAAATTCTAACAAAGCGTTTGTTTTGCTACACAAACCAATTTTCAGCCCAAAATTTCAATTTCTTACATTTCTCGCTACTTAAAACTTTCGATTCGTTTTGATATGCAATTGGAAATGATTTCTAGTTCAACAAAAATCATATGCTGATCCCAAAATCAATACGGAATGTGTCATTATACATCACAAGTGTCATAGCATTCCATTAGACTTGGAGCATTGAAGAGCTAAGCTATCAAAACTTATTTTCAGTTTATTCTAAACTTATCACATTAACTGAAAACCAGTTACCTTCAAAGTTTGCATTTTTCATGTTTGTGCTTCTTCAGTTTCTTTGTAAAATTAAGAAGGAATGTGTCCATGGAACACGGATGCCCCGCTGGACCCAAACAGGAAGTAGAAGTCTGACAGACCTAAATGTAGCATACAATTTGGCTTACTTAACTATCATACCAATTTTCAGCTCATTCTCATGTATGGTTTCTGAGAAAAGCTTAGCGGAAATTTCCACCTCGACCCAGTCCCAAACAGGAAGTCAATGAGATACCCGACAGGTTTGGAAGTCGCTTAGAATTTACAAATTGTCTACTAAACCATTCTTCCAAGTTTCACATCATTCTCATGTAGGGTTTCTCAGAACAAGAGGCTCCCAAGAGCCTGAATCGCTCAACTAGCTGGCTTCAATGACTGGATGTAACAATATTTAACATTGCCGACAGCCCGTCACGACATGAAACCATTAAAAAGCCCTATAAAGCTGAGCATTTAAGCAAGCAAATCTGTGGCACAATATTCTATGGTACATGTACAATCTTTCACGTACAATTCACTATTTTTGACATTTAAGGGGCCTCCTATAATGGGCATCTGACAATTTTGGCCTAAGGGGCGGACCATTTAACTTGAAAAGGGGGGGGGGCCTTGGTTTTTTGTTTTGATCAGAAAAATTTTTCTAAGGCGTCGTGACAGAATATTTTTTTTCATTATTAGCATTTTTTTTATAGCAGAAATCCTTCTTCAGAATATTTTTTTTTCTTACCCTCAGCTGCCAAAATATTTCAGTTTTTCATCAAAAATAATTTTCAGAATATTTTTTTAGGAAAAAACCAAGGCCCCCCCCCCCCCTTCAGGTTAAATGGTCGGTCCTTAATGGAAAAATTTTGTAGAGTTCAATTAGCTGTACATTGCAGCAAGCAAAACCCTTTCCCTATCTTTTATGGTTCACAATCTAAAAGGCCAAAATCTCTATTTTAAGGGTTTAGGGAGCCATCTGACAATTTCAAACTAATGTACAATTTCGTAGAGCTCAATTAGCTGAACATTTAAGTAAGCAAAATCTTTTCCCTCTCTTTCAACACTATAAAGCTATAACCACTGGTCACCACTATTTTTTGGCTTTTAAGGGCCCATAACCCCATAAGGGGTCATCTGACAATTTTGATGATCTCAATTAGCTGAACATTTAAGCTGAGACAATAATTAATTTCGATATGATTTTCTCAGATTTGATGTTAAAACCACTATGTTTGGCGTTTAATGGGTCATAACCCCTGTAAGGGTTCGTCTGACAATTTCGACCCAACAGACAATTTTATAGAGCTAACTTAGTTGAACAAAATGCAATTGAAATAACTTCAATATCTTATATAGTTTTTGAGATATAAGACAAAAGTGCAAAATGCAGGGACAATAACTCTCACATGGTTTGTTGGAATTTCTTCAAAATTTCAGGGTATAGGTAGATCACTTTTACTCAGCCAGATTTTTCATATGTCAATGTTTTTTGAGTTGTTTGCAAAAAAAATGCTGTTTTACCCCCTGTTATATTTTTAGCAACGGCGACCATGTTTTTTATCGGATTAATTTAAGATTAAGAATCGTTTGTAGCCAACATGTCATATATCATTGCTATCAAGTTTCAGTCATATTGGTTCAGTACTTTCAGCCAGAAGATTTCTGAAATTGTTTACAGACCACGGACGACAGACAACGACAATGACGGATGCATAGTGATTGCATAAGCTCACATGGACATCGGCCAGGTGAGCTAAAAAACTTGCCGGGAATTTTCATCTCGACCCAGTCCCAAACAGGAAGTTAAGTCTGAAAGTGGCTAAGGACATACAATTTGTCAAACTGAACCATTCTTCCAAGTCACAAATCATTTGCTTGTAGTTCCTAGGAAAAGCTTTACGGAAACTCATAAGGACAGCTTGTAGTTTCTAGGAAAAGCTTTACGGAAAATCATAAGGATATGAGTTATACTTGATGCCCCAGGACATGTCGTCGCAGAGGTATAAAAAATATACAGCTTAAAAATGCCAAGTTTTTCTTACAAGTTTTATAACTAAGTGTTAATGCATTCAGCCATCTTATTGCTACCTCTTTAAACTTGTAGCCTCGACCTCAACTGAAAACCTTAAAGTGCAAATTGTTGTATTTCTGTCTTGAGCTTTTGCAGTTACTAGTATGCCATGGATGTAAATTTAAAGCAAGCATATTTCATAGCTTGTGAGCAAGTTTTTTTTTTTCACATATGACCATCAAATCAATCCAGGTGTATTTCTTGATATTGCAAGTTTACCGAAATTCTACTGTGACCTCCAGAAACCAATATTCAGTATTATAGCCAATCAAATGTTCCATTCACCCCAAGCTGAACAGGAGTTCATCAAGGTCACCTCCTTCACTCGGCTAACTGAGAACTCGGTCTGTTGGTTTTATTTTACATGGAGGCTATATGGGAAATGGGTCTGTTGGAGAGTCGGCTAAAGTCTGTTGGTCAAATACTATCGAGAAAAACATAGCAAGGTCAATATATTTTACTAAATATTTCTGTTTTACTTACTTTAATAAAAAAAACAATTTATGTTGGGCAAAACAATATTGAATACTGAACGTATTCATATATTGTTTTTTCTCTGTAGCTTACATACAAAATGGAAAGGTGTGTTACTCATCGAGATATTTCTTTCAAATTTGTCATTCAAAAATGTAAACATTACAGACTTTTGCTAAAATTAAGTCGAAAGCATTACGAAAAACGCAACTTAAATTGCACATCATGTATGTTTGACATATAACTGTACGTTTAAGAAAGAAAAACCGACAGACATGCGTTTTTGTGGCATTTATTATGTTTTTGCCTTAAATTGGGTCTGTTGGTGAGTCGGCTATAATGAACTCAGTCTGTTGGTCAGTCTGTTGAGAGTAAATTAATCAACTGATATCATACTATATTTGTGCCATAACACACATTTTTAACAAATAGAAATGTGTTACAAAGTGACATAAAGCGTATATATTCGTAGTGATGATTGTTTAGTCATAGATTAGACGTAAAATTAATATAAATCGCGTTATAACAAGCACATCAGTCTGTTTGATCAAGCTTACCATTAATTTTTCAGTATGAAAAGAAAAAGAATGAACTTTTCCAACAGAAAGCATGGAAGGAAAAAAAAATAAAGAATTAAAAAATCAAAGATGAAGACGTTAAACAAGAGACGCTTATCACTAAAATACTGGAAAAATTCTAACACTAGTCTTAGAAAGAGAGTGAAGAACATTACAACTAATTATAAACTATGCCAACTGACTTTGTATTGCAAACATGGCCAAAAACCATTATAACTTCCAAAGTATAATGTATTATATACTCACTCAAAAAAGAAACGCAACATGCAAAAATTTTAAAATTACATCGCATACTAAAGTCGAGTTTTATATCATCAGTTGTTGAAATATCATTATGAAATTTGACTTGGCAATTGTAGAGGGGCCATTTTTTCTTAAATTGCTAAAATTTTTATAAAATGACGACAAATTGAGTGCGCATGCCAATCAGAATTATGCCATGCAGTTTGTTTGCAAGACAGTAGTCAAACTGCCATCCCCATATTCAAAAGAACGTTCCGCACAAGATTTCAATGTCAGATTCTCATCACCCAAAAGTGTTTGCTTTCTTTCCGTGGTTTTTGATTGTACAATTAGGCGTTGGCGCATGCGCAGATCCAATTTAATCAGTAGATGCACGATTTGTCATAAGATCAAAATTTTCAGAAAGTCTTTAAAAAGCAAAAATGTATTGTGTTTTACGTTTGTTATGTTATTGGTAAGGATTCTCATGTACCCATTTGACTCTTGATGCACTACACTCCGCCCAATTTTTCAAAATCTCTGAACCTTCCTTCTCATATTGTTTGCCATTTGTTAGAATGTTTAGCAGAAGCTTTCTTTGTAAAAATTGGTATTTTAGTTCACGACATTGTTTTGGTGCTGATATCATTCTGGATGAATAATCAATGGAGAATTCCCTTGTTCAAAACTCCTTCAACCGATATGTCGTGTGCAGGGAAATTCACGCCATATGTTGAGCCTGATTTTAACCACTTAAGACGGGATTATCGTTATGATAATGAAGGTATCAAAGAAAGGAAGATTTTTGCATGGTTATGGAACCAAAAAAGTAACCGTTTCAAATATTGGTTACCAGAATTAGTGGATGTTAGATGAGACTTTCAATTTCTATGATTTTTCAAAGTTGGATAAGCGCATGAGCGCTAGCGCCACCCGATGTTTTTAACAACGTTGGGTATGGGTGCAAAGGCTTCAATATGTGTGAAAATGGGGACCAGAAGATCGTATGCAGCGTTTTTTCAGAAACCGAGAGAACATGATACGTGCATTAAAAAAATCGAGAATTTTAACAGTCTGTTACTACCCGGGTGGGTTGGGAGATGTTCGTTCGGTCTGTTTATTCCCATATGATAATCTGTGATTGAATCCATAAATCAGATCTGTTCTAATTTATGCATTTTGAAGCCCTTATAATACTGTATAAATATGTACAAGTAAAAAGTACTAATTTAAAATCAACAATGTTAAAGCCATGTTATTATCCCCGCGCTAGCGAAAGCGCGGGGATAATGTTTTGCTGTTCGATGTACGTACGTACGTATGGCGTTAATGTCCAGGATAATCTCTGTAACCACTGGGAGTAGAAAGATGAAACTTGGGTTATTAATTGCATCGTGGGTGTGGACTGTGCCGAAGGTTTTGGAATTTTGATAATTCCCCTAGGGGCTGGGCTGCATAGGTAGCCTAAGGGCACATTATTCTTTCGTCACGCAACTCCTCCCAGGTTATTTGGAATATGGAACTGAAACTTGGCTTATTAGTTGCAATATGGGGTATGGATGTAGATTCTGCCAAAGGTTTCGGAATTTTGATAATGCCCCTAGGGGCTGGGCTGCATAGATTGCCTAAGGGCACATTATTCCCTCGTCATGCATAATTCTTTACGTGACTATCACTCCCACTACCAGGGAAAGGACTCATATTAATACATATACTGTACATTTGATAGTACTAGTAATGCTTATTATAGTCATAGTTTGTTTCTTTCAATTATTTGCCCTTATACTATCAAACACCAGAGTAGCGCGGGGGTATGCAGCGTGGCTGCTTCGACTAGTTAAATACTTATAATTATACCCTCGCTTTTAAGAAGAGAAGTATACTGTTTAACCCTTATCCTATAGTACCGTATAGTGTGTACTTATTTCGTGCTTTTATGTTTTTTTTTTTCCAGTACATACACGCAAAATTAGAGATAATTTCACTCTTGAATTAATACAATATAAAATGTTAATTCTAAAAGTTTTTAAAAATTCAAAGTATACCTCGTTTGCAATCATTCTGTCTCGGCTAATTAACTCTCAACAGACTTTAATTTAATTTGCCGACTCACCAACAGACTTTAGCCGGCACTTTTTTAAAGAAAAACTCATTTCTTATAACATTTTAATATTAAATCACTTTTTGTTGTTTGAATATTCTATTTTTAAACTGAAGAAAAACTTTCCAAATCGCTAATTATATTTAAAAAGTGTAAAAAATTTGTTTATTTGTAAAATAAATCATTCATAGTTGCCAAATTTGAGCATACCGCTGTCTCACCTTTTCGTTTTATCGAACACTGGTATAACAAATTGACTCTGTTGTAAGTTGAAAATGTGCTCAAATGAATATCATTTTGGTTGCAAGATTTTGTATTTTGACAATTAATTGACATTTTGCCAAAATAACATCTTTTTCACAAAATTTCATGACCATCCATTGGATTTTACTCTCAACAGACCTATAGCCGACTCTCCAACAGACCCATTTCCCATATAGCCTCCATGTTTATCCTAAGCGACATCACACGAGAAGTCACGAGATCTATCAATTTAAATCATTCTTCGAAACGCAGTCGGCGAGGACAGACGCTCTCCTGTCCTCTCCTTTTCGCGGTACTTTTGAGCACGTGCAAATCGTTGCCTTGTATTACACGGTCTCGGAAATTATCCATTGCTTTTATGTAAGTATATTTTTCTTTTATTTGCATGCTTGTGAGGACATTATGGTCCTTTTGAGAGATTTTATAGTACGGACATGGGTCCGTTTTGTTAATTTTTAATTTTGAAGCACGGACATGGGTCCGTTTGGTTAACTTTTTTTATGATGAAACGGACATGGGTCCGTTTGGTTAATTTTTTAATGATGAATCGGACATGGGTCCGTTTGGTTAACTTTTTAATGATGAAACGGACATGGGTCCGTTTGGTTAATTTTTTAAGGTTCTTCTAAATGAAAAATGGCTGCCATGCATTGTCAATACAAAACTTTCAAAAAATACACAGCCTAGATGAAATTAGTATTTTGCAAAAACTATATTGAAACGAATGTTTTACAATCTTATCTAAAGCAAGCTAGAAATAATAACATATAAAAACAGCCTTTAAAGGTAAAATTTTAAATATTTGTAAGGGTGTGCTCGAATAGTTGGATAGTTATCAGACGCACCTTACATGTTTATGTAAATAAAATTAAATTAAGACTCATTGTGGGATTTTAAATACTAGCTTGCTCTGCGTATTGGTAAGTTAAATCTAATTAGACAGGTTTTAAATGAAATAAATCATTTGCTCAATGTGTGTATTTTTTGAAAGTTTTGTATTGACAATGCATGGCAGCCATTTTTCATTTAGAAGAACCTTAATGATGAAGCGGACATGGGTCCGTTTGGTTAACTTTTTAATGATGAAACGGACATGGGTCCGTTTGGTTAATTTTTAATGATGAAGCGGACATGGGTCCGTTTGGTTAATTTTTTTAATGATGAAGCGGACATGGGTCCGTTTGGTTAATTTTTTAATGATGAAGCGGACATTGGTCCGTTTGGTCAATTTTTAATTTTGAAGCACGGACATGGGTCCGTTTGGTTAATTTTTAATTTTGAAGCAAAGACATGGGTCTGTTTGGCTAATTTTTCAATTATAAGGCATGGACATGGGTCCGTTATGTTAATTTTTAATTTTGGAGCACGGACATGGGTCCATTTGGTAAATAATTGATTTTGGAGCCCGGACATGGGTCCATTTGGTAAATATTTGATTTTGAAGCCCGGACATGGATCCGTTTGGTTAATTTTTAATTGTGAAGCACGGGCATGGTCCGTTTGGTTAATTATTTAAATTGAAGCACGGGCATAGTGTCTGTATGATTAATTTTTCATTTTGAAGCACGGGCATGGTGTCCGTGTGGTTAATTTTTTAATTTTATAGCAATATAAATGACCTGGTGTCCGTTTTGTTGATTTTTAATTTTGAAGCAAGGCCAAGGACTTAGTGTTCAGTTGGTAAATTTTTTGATTTTGAAGTACGAGCAATGGTGTCTGTATGATAAATTTTTGATTTTAAAGTACGAGCAATGGTGTCTGTATGATTAATCTGTATGATTAATTTTTGATTTTGAAGTACGAGCATGGTGTCTGTAGGATTAATTTTTTATTTTAAAGTACGAGCATGGTGTCTGTAAGATTAATTTTTGATTTTGAAGTACGAGCATGGTGTCTGTAGGATTAATTTTTTATTTTAAAGTACGAGCATGGTGTCTGTAAGATTAATTTTTGATTTTGAAGTACGAGCATGGTGTCTGTAGGATTAATTTTTTATTTTAAAGTACGAGCATGGTGTCTGTAAGATTAATTTTTGATTTTGAAGTGCGAGCATGGTGTCGGATTAATTTTTGATTTTGTAGTACGAGCATGGTGTCTGTAGGATTAATTTTTTATTTTGAAGTACGAGCATGGTGTCTGTATGATTAATTTTTGATTTTGAAGTACGAGCATGGTGTCGGATTAATTTTTGAAGTATGAGCATGGTGTCTGTATGATTAATTTTTGATTTTGAAGTACGACTAATGGTGTCTGTATGATTAATTTTGATGTACGAGCATGGTGTCTGTAGGATTAATTTTTTATTTTGAAGTACGAGCATGGTGTCTGTAGGATTAAATTTTTATTTTGAAGTATGAGCATGGTGTCTGTAGGATTAATTTTTTATTTTTTGAAGTACGAGCATGGTGTCCGTTTGGTAAATTCAATAATTTTGGAGCAAGGACTTGGTGTGTTTTTGGTGAATTTTTAATTTTGACTAAAGTAAACATATGGTGTCCGTCTTGGTAATTTTTAATTTCAGAAGCATGGATGGTGTCGTCCGTTTTGTCGATTTTTCCCTTTGAAGTACGAGCATGTTGTCCAGTTGGATGTACGGATGGTGTTGCTCGTTTGGTTCATATTTTGATTTTTTTAGTACGGATGGTATAATACGTAGCTAGGCAATTTATATTTTGAAGTGCGGATGCTGTCGTCCGTTTGATTATAGAATTTAAAATCATTTAGCGGATAGTGTCGCCTCGGTTGTTGAATTACGTTTCGGAGTATGGACCTCGAAATAAGAGTGGATTGTGCCACCGCTGTTTGATATGATTGGGGTTTAACCTGGTACAATTTTGTTGTTTTCTTGTGGTCAGAATGGATGCTGATTTTATTGGTTATATTCTATATGTATATTCCGAAGCGGCTTAAATGTAAAAAAAAAAAACAAAAAAAAACAAAAAACATGTTCTCGTCCAGTAATATATCGACTCACGACATGCTTGGATCAATTATGTTTATGTAGTGTATTTTAATTTACTTGTAGATGGTTGAACATCACCTTGGAAGTTCTTAGCAGTAACTGTTGGCTCCTTAATGGTTAATTTAGTTGAAGGATCGAAAGGGTAAGATTTAGATGCTGTAGAGCAATGCATATTGTGTTTAGAGAGAAGGCTTTTTTTTTTAAAGTTTGTAATTAATACTTTAGTTTAAGATATTGTTGAACACAATCTAGTTTCATGTACGTTTTCTCATCGCGGGAAAAGATAAAGGAAAAAAAAACTGGCTCTTTGAGGGACTTTAAGAACTTTTATGTTCTAGCTATAGATAGTTCATGTTTTTGCGTCGGGGGCATTATCATGTATGTCAATTGTCATGTATGTCATGTGTGTTGTACAAATTGGAAGTTAAAGTTGAATGTCTAGTATGTTTAAATGATTTAGTAACAGATACTTGTATGTGACATAGGGTCTGCGTTTCTTATAGGTATATTGAGTTATATATATTTAGTAGCATATTATGTCATTTTGTAGGCATTGAAAGATGGAGCCAGTTTCGGTTAACAACACAGGTGTAACTATATAACGTCTGCAAGTAATTATAGTATTGGGATCTCGAAGGGAGACATCAGTAATTGGAAAATGATTTGGATGATAGGCAGGGACGTAAAAACGTCAGAGCTATGACTGGAAGACCTAAATTGATGCCTGTTTGTGTCCTTGATGCCGCCTTGAAGGTTCTATAGCTTAGTGCTCGATCATAAAACGAATCATCCGGAAATTGAGTTCTATAGTAAAGCTTTGCAGGCATATAAACAATTTGAAGCGCATGATGATACTTGTAACTTATTTTAACTTTAAGGACCTTGTTGTATACTCAGAAATTTCAAGTGCTACGTTTACTCAAAGAATAATTGACTTGAGATAGTTTTCTAATTTCCATTCCAGGGAATCTAATCCTTAGTGGCTTATGTCACGCGGAATGGGGGTTGGAGAGCTTTTTCTCTGTAATTTCCTTTTGAAAATTTTACATTTATCTCTTTATACAATGATATATTTATAACATTTTTATTGTAAACTGATCATGCTAAAATTAGTCAATCAATTGAAGTTGAGATTTTCTTTTGATCCTACTTTTTGTTGACCATGAATTTTTTGTTGAAACTACAGAGGAGAAGTTCTTCAACCTCCTAATCGGTTTTACAAAGCAGAGAATGTTTTTGAAAACTATAATTTTTATGAAGAATAATTTCCTGTGAAAAGTTACAGTATTGGGGGACAAACGTTCACATTAATCAATTAAATCATTGTTGAAATGTTGAAATTTGGAAACGCTAAGGAAGAAGCCTTTTAGTTAGACCGATTAAAATGTTACTATACAGGCTAAATCTTTTGTTATGTTATAATGTGCAGGAAATTCTCGGTGAAATTTCGATTCTGAATGCCGAAAGTTTGCAAATTTATTTTCATAAATAGGGACAAGCCTTTTCTCAACTTTATTTTGTGGTGGCCATATATTTATAAGTAGGGTTTTGGATTTAGCCTGGGATATCGGTTAATTGCTATCAACGTTTTGGTGATATAAAACTGGGCTTATTTTCAATATTGCGATTGATAACCCGGGGACAAAAAATATTGACTGATAGTTTTGCCGTTTCCTTTGTCAGGTTGTACTGTATATTTGTGAATAAAGTTGTTGCATTATTATTTGTTTTATTTTAAAATTGGATTTATGCGTTATGAACATTTAAAGGGTGAGATGAGGTTTAAATAAGTGTAAGCAAATTTTTGATTAGGTCAAAATGATGGTTTACGTTTCATTGAAAGACTCGTTAGTAGAGCTGTGGCTGAAAATGAGAATAAAGGTGCCACTATCGGGCACAATTTACACATGTTTACTTTATTTCAATCTAATCCTATATTTGTTTGTGAACAAGTTATGGCGCAACATTGATATTTGGTATGTGGTTGCTTTAGAGTTGGTACAGATAAGTTTTTAAAGCATTTCATCGGTATGCCCCTGCAACCACGGTCTACTGATTTTGTGATTTCTTTCTGATTTGGCTTAATGCTATAGTTTGTTCTCAACTATGTTAAACTTGAAGCAGGCATGGTACACCATTGATTTTATGCAATTGCGTTAGCTTCAGTGCAAATTTAGTTTTTGTCTCACCTGCGACGAATAGTAAGACCTAGGTATTACTTTCCGGCGGTGGTGTCGTAAACTTTTTGTAAGACTTTTTTGGACAATGAAATCTGCTTGAATTGCTTGAAAAGTATAATTGCTAGGCATCTGATATTGGGTATACAGACAGTTAAGGTTATGGTCTACGCAACTGTCACAATGCCGTATGATATTGACCCCATTTTCACGCTCCAGTGACTCTGAACTTAGGTCGTTTTTTCAGGCCGTGAACTTTTTTTTATAAGGTTTTTTGTGGACAATGAATTACTTGGTGATATAAAAGCTAGGAATCTGATATTGAGTAAACAGACAGTTGAGGTTATGGTCTACCATGCCGTGTGACCTTGACCCCATTTTCACGCTCTAGTGACTCGATAACCTTAGGTCTTTTTTCAGGCGGAAAACATTTTGAAATGATTTTGTGTACATTGAATGGCTTGAAAAGTATAGATATTGGGTATACAGGCAGGTGATATATATATTGCACGGTCTACTGCTGACTTAGGAATTTTTGTATACTGATTTGGCATACTCTTCTGTCCGTTTAACAAATAGCGTTGGCGTTTATGACATATCATTGATATTTGGTAGGCTGTTTCATAAGCATCAGTACTGGTCTATTCCAGGAAGATATCTTCTACATATACGCCCCTACATGGTCTACTGACTATAAGGGTTCTTGCTCCTTTGGCTATATGTTAATGTTTTTTCTAGTCTATTTATGCGAATAGATAATGGTACATTTCATATGTCGTCTGTCTCGGTGATAAATTTTTGCAGTGGTGTTCAACCTTGTGTATAAAATTTTTAGTCTTAGTCGGACCAACGCAAGACGGCGATCGGTGACCGGTGATCTGGTAATCTTGGTGACTGCTAGCTGTTTTCCTTTTATGATTTTGTTTTGGGTTGGTTGCGTTGCGTATGCCTATCTCACATCTCTTTATCGTCTACAGTGTTGATATTTGGTATACAGTTGCATGTTCATCAAATGAATATACATTGTAGGTCAATTTATGGGTAATTTTCAGGATTGTATTAAAAATTTACTTTTGTATATTGGCTAGACATATTTAAGATACAAGTTTGGGTGAGTTTTGAGTTTTGAGTTTTGGGGGTTTTGTGGTGAGTGTGAAATAGTTACTGATTTCACATAACAAAGGATGATTATTGCGTATCAAATTTTCACCTCCAATACTAATACAATCTAGTTACTTGGAGTGTGATGGCTCTTAGGATAATCATTTATCCTAAGCGACATCACACGAGAAGTCACGAGATCTATCAATTTAAATCATTCTTCGAAACGCAGTCAGGTTATGGATTGAAAGTGATTCTTTTCTCTCGATTAAGCTGTGGCTATGACTATGGTTGTGGTTATGAAGGGGTTTAGGCTTATGAATCTGTAATTTTTCCCACCGCCCCACCCTGTTTTATTTGAACAGTGTTTCACACTCCAGGAACTGGATGCTCCTCAAATTTTCACCTCCAATACTAATACAATCTAGTTACTTGGAGTGTGATGGCTCTTAGGATAATCATTAAATAAAACCAACTGACCGAGTTCTCAGTTAGCCGAGTGAAGGAGGTGAAGGTACTTTGGAGTACTGGTGCTTAATCTATCTAAGGTGAGCAGACACGTGTTTCTGTTTAGGTTGAGGTAATTAATATGTACATGTATTATAGGTTATAAGTGAACTGCCGTTTGGATTGGTTGGTTTTTAAATGGTATGTTGTTAGAATATGAATATGTTAATAGCACGGGTACTTGGAAAGCGGGAATAAGTTTCTTGTTAAAGTATAATAGAGTAATATGTTATTCGAAGCTCGTACTTTGTGCGGTTCAGTTTGATATGTCCGACTTAGAGTTGAATGAAGACGCCTTACTTCAAGATACGTCAAATCGTAATCAGGGCACGGTTCCAAGTAATCCTCAGGTTTCTGTTCATCCAAATCCACAGGTCAGTCGCGCTAATCAACCAGATTTCATTGATGGTTTTGAATTTTTTAGAACTTACTTTGACAATAAACTTGCTACGTTAAAATCAGATCTATTATCAGAGCAAGATGTTCTTTCGAAGAAGTTTAGGGACGAAGCCTCCATTAAGTTCAAGTCTGAAGGCAACCGTATACAATTTAGGTTCAATGACGAGATTTACGATGGCCTTAGCAAAATTTATAGTCATTTGGATTCGAAAAGGTCTTCTTTTGCTCCTTTGGCACATGACCTTCTTCTTAAGATAAAAGAACGTAATAAGCATATTAGGATCGCTGATAGTTCAGCCGCTGGATGGGCGACCGTTAAGGAATATGAAACCAATGATATCGCCGATAATGAGGAGGATGAAAAGCGCATCCGTCAAGCAGAATCTCGAGCTCTCCGTTCTTTCAAGGATAAGAAAGTACGTCCTCAACCTTATCCCGCTAGATCTTCTGCTGCTACTGCACCACTTCCGGCTGTTGCCGCTCCTGTTGTTCCTATGCCTACTTATGATACCAACTTTCGTCCGCCCTTTCGTTTCGGCGCCGCACGACGTGAGTCGTGCCCCAGGGACATCTGCCATCTCTGCAAACAGTACGGACACTGGAGAAAGGACTGTCCTCTCAACTTCAAGAACAGCACAGCAACCTCAACCATCACTCAACCACAACCTCCACCCAAGCAATGATGCAAATGATAAGTATTTTGATTTATCTATTTTGAATATTGATAATGATCACAACTCGGATGAGTTATCAGAATTTCTTGCTCAAGTTCATTATTTCGAACAATTAGATGTTTCTTTAAGTTTTAAAGGGGTGAAAGGTAGATTAGCAAAACATTATGATTATTGGGTAAATATTGGTGCTAATGAATTGGTTTTAGACACTATCAAAAATGGGTATGTAATTCCTTTTTTAGATCCACCACCTCCTATGGTTTTGAAAAATAATAAATCGGCTTTGTCTAATGTAGATTTTGTTAATCAGGCAGTAAATGAATTAGTTGATTGTGGTTGTGCCTATATATGAGGTACCTTTTCAGCCGTACATAGTAAATCCTTTATCTGTTGCTAATAATAAATCTAAGAAAAGACTTATTTTAGATCTCTCAGTTTTAAACAAGTATGTGAAGAAAGAAAGATTCAAATTTGAAGATTGGAAAGTAGCTATTCAGATCTTTGATAAAAATTCTTTTTTGTTTAAATTTGACCTAAAATCGGGTTATCATCATTTTGATATTTGTCCCCAACAACAAACTTTTTTAGGATTTAAATGGAATAACAAGTTTTATTGTTTTTCAGTTTTAGTTTTTGGTTTATCTTCTAGCCCTTACATATTTTCAAAATATGGGAGAACTATGGTTAAATATTGGCGGAAGAATGCCATAGACATAGTTCTGTACTTAGATGATGGTTTTAGCATGTCAAAATCGTTAGATACTTGTTTACTACATTCTGATTTTGTCAAAAAGTCCTTAACTGACGCAGGATTTTTAATAAATATAGAAAAGTCAGTTTTCAACCCAGTTCAAGCACTTGAATGGTTAGGAATGATATGGGATTCTACTAATTTTACTATTTCTATTCCGGAGAGAAGAATAATTGATCTATTACAAATCATTGATCATATTTTAGAGATTTTCCCTATCTTTACAGCAAGAAAATTAGCTCGGGTAACAGGTAGGATAATTTCTTTGTCACCTGTATTCGGGGATTTAACCCGATTGATGACTCGTTATTGTTATATGTGTATTGAACAAAGATTAACTTGGGATCAGGTATTGACAGTTGTGTACCCTGATAAAGTTAAAAAAGAACTACTTTTTTGGAAAAATAATACTGTTAGTTTAAATTCAAAAAATTTAGTTCCTTATTGTCCTAGTGAAGTTTTAGTTTATTCTGATGCTAGCAATATTGCTTGTGGTGCTTATACTGTAGAATTAGGCTGTAAAGTTTTTCATAAAATGTGGAATTTAACTGAAAAGAATAAAAGTTCAACTTGGAGAGAAATGAAAGCAATAGAATTAAGTCTTTTTTCATTTAGTTCCTCTTTAACAGGGAAAAGTTTAAAATGGTTCACGGATAATCAAAATTGTATTCGGATTATTCGAGCAGGGAGCATGAAGGAAGAATTACAAAAGTTAGCCTTTTCCATTTTTTCCATATGCAAAGAAAATTGCATTAATATTGACGTACAATGGATACCACGACTTGAAAATTCTAGGGCAGATTATATTAGTAAAATGATTGATCATGAAGACTGGCAAATTTCAATTGAATTTTTTGAATTTATCAATGATATGTGGGGTCCATTTACTTCTGATAGGTTCGCGAGTGATTTAAATGCTAAGGTTGGAAAGTTTAATTCTCTATTTTGGAATCCATTCTCTCATGCTGTAGATGCATTTATTCAAGATTGGTCTATTGATAATAATTGGCTTGTCCCCCCTATTTATTTAGTGATCAAAGTTATAAAACATTTAATTTCATGCAAAGCGAAGGGTACTTTGATAGTACCTAGGTGGGTCTCGGCACCATATTGGTCCTTTATTTTCAATGAAGATTTAAGTTACAAAGAGTATGTTAAAGATGTTTTGGAATTTAAAGACAGTGATAGAATTTACGTTAAAGGCAGTAGCCCAAAATGTATTTTCGGTACAGAAAAGTTCGTTTCGACTGTTTTAGCAGTACAACTTGATGCTGCTTTGTTTTGACACATGGTCCTGATATCTTTGATATTGCAGAGACGTGGTGTAAATAGATAATATTTGTTTTGATGTTGTGACATGGTCCTAGTATCGCACAAGACAGGTGTGATATTGTAGTTGACACGGTCATATTTTATTATGATATTGGTTTTTATAGAACCGAAGTTTATGAATGTTTCATTTTTATACATTTTTCAGCTGTCTTCAATACTGGGAGATGGTTGACGGTTGGGCAGCAATGTGGGCAGCTTCAGCATTATGTGGATCAGATGCCAGCTTTTTGTTTAGCCTCAAGGGCGAGTAGTATACATCGTAATTACAGGTATGCATTTAATGCTTTTTCAAGATGGTGTTTAAGACACAATGTTTATAATACTTTACCAGCCTCAGATACATCAGTTTCTGCTTATTTAGTTTACTTAAATAATTCGGGAAAGAGTTATAGTAGTATAAATGAGGCTTTTTATGCTATAAGTTGGGCTCATAAACTAGCAGGAGTAGAAAATCCGTGTCAGTCGGATTTGGTTTTAATGATCAAAGAAGGATCTTTGAGATCAGTTGGTCACGCTGTAGTTAAAAAAGAGCCTATAACACCCGATATTTTATGTCAAATCGTTTTGAAATTTGGAAATGAACTTGTAATCTTAAAAACGTTCGCGTTGCATGCTTATGTTTATTAGGTTATGCAGGGTTTTTGAGATATTCTGAGTTAGCTAACATTAAGAGAAATCAGATTTCTTTCTCTGATGCTCATGTTAAAATCTTTTTGGAACGTAGCAAAACGGACACATACAGAGAGGGAAGAGAAGTACTAATTTCTAAGACTGGTAAGAGTACATGTCCTGTTTCAATGTTGCAACGGTATCTTGCGTTGGCAAATATAAAGTCCGACAGTAGCGACTTCATATTTCGGCCTCTTTGCTTTTGTAAGTCGAGAAATGAGTACAAATTAAGAAATGGGTCCCTTTCTTACACTACCGCTAGAGAAATTTTGTTAAATGCGTTAGAGTCTATTGGTTTAGACAAACAACTTTTTGGTTTGCACAGTTTACGATCCGGTGGTGCTACTGCCGCCGCTACTTCTTCGGTTGAAGATCGACTTTTCAAAAAGCACGGTCGTTGGAAGACGGACAAAGCTAAAGATGGTTATGTCAAAGAAAGTATTAATAATAGATTGTCAGTTTCGAAAAATCTAGGAATTTAGACATTACGTTTTTCGCCTTTCTTTGTTAGTCGAAAGCTCACCAGTAGCCGAGCTGTTCCTAGAAACATGTGTTTGTTTTTATTTGATAAATATTTTATGTTCGGTTGAGATTGTCGAATTAGAACATAAATATATTTATTAAAGGTGAGCAGACACGTGTTTCTGTTTAGGTTGAGGTAATTAATATGTACATGTATTATAGGTTATAAGTGAACTGCCGTTTGGATTGGTTGGTTTTTAAATGGTATGTTGTTAGAATATGAATATGTTAATAGCACGGGTACTTGGAAAACGGGAATAAGTTTCTTGTTAAAGTATAATAGAGTAATATGTTATTCGAAGCTCGTACTTTGTGCGGTTCAGTTTGAACCCCCACCCACCCACCCAAAGGTTTGAATGGGTTTAATGTTTACTGTACTTGTATTCATATTATGATTTTTATGTCGCCTGCAACGTGTTGCAGAAGCGACATATAGGGGTTACTTTGGCACTATCCGTCGTCTTGTGTCGTCGTCCTGCGTCGTCGTCCTGCGTCGTCCTGCGGCGTCACAAAAATTTCCGTCGCAGTTTTCCAGGCAACTACATGCCACAGCCTCTTGATATTTGGTATGTAGCTTCATTGCGTAGTACTGTAAGGTGTAAAGCGATTTTATGCCCGAAAAATAACTACTTCCTGTTTGACGAATACTTAATGTTTTATATATAATGGACATAGATGCCAAATTTTCGTCGCAGTTTTCCAGGCAACTACATGCCACAGCCTCTTGATATTTGGTATGTAGCTTTATTGCATAGTACTATAAGGTGTAAAGCGATTTTATGCCCGAAAAATAACTACTTCCTGTTTGACGAATACTTAATGTTTTATATATAATGGACATAGATGCCAAATTTTCGTCGCATTTTTCTAGGCAACTACATGCCACAGCCTCTTGATATTTGGTATGTAGCTTCATTGCATAGTACTATGAGGTGTAAAGCGATTTTATGCCCGAAAAATAACGACTTCCTGTTTGACGAATACTTAATGTTTTATATATAATGGACATCGATGCCAAATTTTCGTCGCAGTTTTCCAGGCAACTACATGCCACAGCCTCTTGATATTTGGTATGTAGCTTCATTGCATAGTACTTTAAGGTGTGAGGAGATTTAATGCCCTAAAATTAACTGCTTCCTGTTTGGCGAACAAATATAGATACCCAGGCGACATATGCCTTCCGGGGAAGGCTCCATCTAGTTATTTTGTAGACTGGCGAGTACAACGACACTAATGCTGATGCTGACGATTATGAACTCTTTCTTTTATATTTATTTAATAAATTAATTGAGCTGCACACCAGTAGCCGAGCTGTTCCTAGAAACATGTGTTTGTTTTTATTTGATAAATATTTTATGTTCGGTTGAGATTGTCGAATTAGAACATAAAGAATGTTGTAATAATAGAAGTTAATCTTTTTGATCAGTTAAAATCACACATTCATTGAAAATGAAAACTACTCATAGGTAGATGATTTTTACCTAAAGGAAAAACACTCCTATCTGTGAGAGAAAATTCCTTATATCTACGATTGTTGCAACAAAATAAAAAAAAAATTATGAATTTAATGCTTTAACCAACTCCTTGACATTTATCTTTCTCATATATAAATATCCTTTTTGAGCCATTTTTTCAATGTGAAATTTTCAACAGGAAAATTTTTCCTTCATACAACAAGATAATCTCCTCTCTATAGATGTGAGTTTAAACTGATCAGAGAGATTAACTTCCATTGTAACACATTCAATAGGAGGATTAGGTAAGGGTACTCCAAAGTACCTTGATGAGTCCCTGTTCAGCTTGGGATAATTAATCATTTTATTGGCTATAAGTATAATTTCTATTCTTTGAAACTTAAAAATTTGTAGTTCTTTTTACTTCATTTAAGAATTAACTGTAATTAATTTTTGGTTTATTGAACCATAAACTGAATTTTTCATGGTGCACATTGAATAATCCGCGAAGCGGATTATGTTAAATGTGCACCATGAAAAATTCAGTTTATGGTTCTATAAACCAAAAATTTATTACAGTTAATTCTTATAAATAAATTTTATAGTACATTCCGCGTAAAAAAATATTAAAATTACATTTTTAATCAAAAATATTTTAAAATCAGTTAATCAATCTAGCGCATGAATATTTACACCTATCAATCAAAAAGCACGCGGAGTCCGCGCATCTGCAAAGTCAAAACTATAAAGGTTGTATTCCGGTTTAATCTGGATTTGACATTAAGATTATGCATGGGCTTTTTAAAATTCCATGATAAAAAATCATAAAAAATCTTCAAGTCTGTTTTTTATAAGTTAACGAAATAAAATTTCTTTCAACGTAAATGCAACTAATAATTCTCTATTTTTTAATTATTAATTATATCTTTGATTAAGAGGAAATTTTGCCAAATGATAAAGTTGTGTATTAGATGTTGTTTTGAGATACTGAAAACCGGTTTAACTGGTTTGACAGAATATTCATTTGGGCGGAGTTTGCCATCAACCATTTACCATTTGTATTTTTAGTGGGCGTATATAAATAGCTGTATAAGCCAATCGAATTCTTTGCATGTTTTTTTGGTTCATTGAAAAATGGTCTAAATTTCTGAACAACGCAAAAGACACTAGAAATACTCTTAAATTTATTTATAAGCTGTTCATGCAATTCTTTGAGCTTAAGCTAAGCTTCTGAGCCAAGGTTCAGTTTCACATCTCATTTTTAGCTCACCTGGACCAAAGGTCCATGTGAGCTATTGCCATCACTTGGCGTCCGTCGTCGTCTGTCGTCCGTTTACAATTTTTCAAAAATCTTCTCCTCTGAAACTACTAAACAAGATTTAATGAAACTTGGTATGAATGATCCTTAGGGTGTCCTGCATCAAACTTGTGCTTCGATTTTTGATCCGTAAAAAAACATGGCCTCCGTTACTAAAAATAGACCGGGGGCGGAGTCAAACTACTGTTTTTGGCTTGCAAATCAAAAGGTATAAGAGATAGATGAAATCTGATGCACCCTACTGCTTCAGTATCAGAAGTTCTACAAAAGTCTCCATTTGGTCAAAGTTGTCAGATGATCCCTTATAGGGTTTACAGCCTCTTACAGGTGAAAAAAGCATTTTTTCATGTTTTTGGCTTATAGAATGAAAACTATTGCAGATATAGAAAAGCTGTTGCTTGCTTAAATGTTCAACTCATTTAGCTCTACAAAATTCTCCAAAGGGTCGAAGTTGTCAGATGACCCCTTATAGGCGTTACGGCCCCTTAAAGGCAAAAATAGTGCTTTTGACCTATATTATGAAATCTCTCGCAGATAGAGAAAAGCTGTTGCTTGCTTAAATGTTCAGCTCATTTAGCTCTACAAAAGTCTCCATAGGGTGGAAGTTGTCAGATGACACCTTATAGGGGTGGCGAAAAATACTGTTTTTTGCCCACAGAATGAAAACATATTGCTAAAAGAGAAAAGCTGTTCCTTGCTTAAATGTTAAATTTATTTAGCTCTTCAGAAGTCTTCTAGGGTCAAAGTTGTCAGATGACCCCTTTAAGGGGTTATGGCCCTTTTAAGGTGAAAAATAGTGTTTTATGCTTATAGATTGAAAACTATTGCAGATAGAGAAAAGCTTTTTCTTGCTTAAACATTCAGCTCATTTAGCTATACAAAAGCCTTCATAGGGTTGACATCAAGACCAGGTGAGCGATTCGGGCTCCTGGAGCCTCTTGTTCTTTCATGTTACAAATTGTTCAAAAGATATGAACCCAAATCAAATTTGTTTACCCGGTATTAGTAATTAAAATGACAACAAAGGTCCGTTGAAAATAAATTTTACTACATCGGACATACTTTTCCTCTATTCAAGACTCATCGTCTGTCTGACATGCTTCTCCTCTATTCTAGACTCATCGGAGGTGCTCTACCAAAATCATTCAAAAAGTCAATAACTATATGAGTATAAGAACGTATAGAATTATGTCTCCCCCCCCACTTTAGTGGGGAGACATGTTGTTTTTGTCATGTCCGTCCGTCACAATGTTTGTCAGCGAAACTCCTCTGAAAATCCTCATTTATCATCTTGTCAACGCAACTCCTCTGAAACTACTGAACCGAATTCAACGAAACTCGGTATATAGGAAGTACACCATATGTAGTTATGCATGTTACCAGGAAATTTTGATCCTCATATTTTTGTGGGAGTTGTGGCCCTTTGAACTTAGGAATTTGCTGAAAATCCTCATTTATCATCTTGTCAGCGCAACTCCTCTGATACTACTGAACCAAATTCAATGAAACTTGGTATATAGGAAGGACATCTGTGTAGTTGTGCAATTCAAAGGAAATTTTGATCCTCAAATTTTTGTGGGAGTTGTGGCCCTTTGAAATTAGGGAATTTGCTGATCCTCATTTATCATCTTGTCAACGCAACTCCTCTGAAACTACTGAACCGAATTCAACGAAACTCGGTATATAGGAAGTACACCATATGTCATCCAGACAGTGAAAGGCAATTTGTTTCTGAATTTGACTGGATCTATCTGCGAATTGGTGGAGGCCATTATGAAATGAATTTGCTGAAATCGTTTTTTGAATTGAACTGGATACCAGTTTTAGAAACATTGTGTGATGCTATGGGGTTTTCCTCCGAAGCTGCTAAGAGTTTTGCCAAGTCATGCAAAGACAACCATAAGAGTTGGAGGTTACTAATGGTCTTTCACATTGGATCTCTGCAGGAATTGGTGTTGCCATATGTACGTGACTGCCTTTGTTTACAGTCTGAACCAACCGCCAAGGATTTCCTTACCAGTATCAACAAGAAATACCAGTCAAATAACCAACCCAACTTTCGATATATGGTTGACCAAGTATGCAAGTTCTCTCAAGGAATTATAAACTTCAGGATGGCAACACGTAGGAATAACTCAACACTCCTCAAAAGTGCGAAATACATGACCAAGGAACTTTTTCACGGAAGAGCTCACCCAAAGTACCAAATTATTGAGTTATATGATACAATTCAAGATTTACTCATGCCCGATGAAGTAAAAGAATTAAACGACAAATATGTTTCAATAACAACAAGTGGTAACAAGTCATTAGGTGAAGACTTCGACTTCGTTCTTGAAGAAAAGAATAAGCAACTTAAAACCTGGATACCCAAGGGCGTACCGTCTGAGAAAGATTGGCTTACTGTTTGCAGGAATAATGCAGTTCTTGAGAAATTGAAGGACCATTGCCTTGATTTATTTGGTATCAACAGAGAGCAGGAAAAAGGCACCATTCGACCTCTAGGCATTGAAGAAGCTGTTGTTGCCTATAGAGTGCTACTGAGAAAAGAGGAATATTTAGATAAGTCGGGAGATCATGTTTCAGTTTCTGGAGTAGCGTTAGATGAGGATCTTGTACACTTTTCAGCATTGTCTTACACAAAAAGAATTCACATTCTGAAAACAGAGTTTTTAGGTCTACCAATCCTACCAGACAGTGGAAAGCTAAGGCACCCAGTTGCAATTACACCATCAGAGAAAGAAAAATTGCAAAGTGTTAACAACTTATTCATTCCCGAAATACAAAAAAGAATCGAGGACATTTTAGAGCAAATACACGACCCGTTTCAATATGATTACCACCAGCAATTGTATCAGCAAGAGGTTAAGATGAAGTCGAAGCCTAAACTGCTTCATTTCCTGAAAGAGATAGAGGGTGTTATAGACAGTCTGAGAGAAGCATCTAATTCAGATCTGGATGCTCAACAATAGGTAGATGTAACAATGGTGTTGTTTCCTTATTAGAAGTTGTATTATAATCCTAGTGCATGTGGCGTGAAAATCCTCTTCTGTATCTGCTTCCTATTGCACTCTTTGTGCAAGCTCATATATAAACATGTTAAATATATAGGATTATTAATAGACATGTAGTTGGGAAGGTATATGCACTCATTAAAAAATAGTATATTTGATCTAAATCATTCAGACTTGAGAAAATTCATAGCATTTAATGTTTTCAGACTTAAGTAGGTCTAAAATAAGTTTTTTGTATTTGTTAAATTTACAAAAAAAAAAATTACATTCTAAAGAAATAAAATAGTAGTGTAGACATGTAGGAGTCTGAATCATGCTCTCCAAAAATTGAAGGAATAATATCATGGATATGTATGTGGTACTAAGTTTCATAAATTTATCATGAGGTTTTAACATGTTAATGATGTTAACAACTGTGAAAATATATGAGGAACTTGCATAAACATGATAAATGCCAAGAATGTGTGTGTGTGTGTCTTTGTCTTTGTATAAATATGCATACTTATTCCTTTAAATTATATGAATCTGTATTAAGGATGTTCAGATTTTGAAATTGGAAAATACACTGTTAACATTTACAAATCCAAAAATATCTTAGATGATATATAACGTGTATATTTGAACCTTAATCTGAATCTGCAAATGAAGAGTCTTTGAAAAATCAAAAGAAAAGAAATTTCCCTCTAAAGTTTGATATGTAATGGTTAACCTTAGAATTTGGTATTGCTTACTTTTATTAGACAACATGTTCAGATTTCAATAATTATTTTGAAATTTTAATACTTTCTGAACACCCTTGATTAAGAATGTATATATCATGTATATAGCTGCTCATATCCTTAATATACATATATAGCATGTTGGTGATTGGTGATTGTAAAGGTCTTTTACACTATGTACACAGCATGAATCTATGAAAAAATTATTGTTCAAAGAAAAAAATATTGATTAATTACAATTATCATGTATCATTTACATGGCTGAAGGCCTAGATAAACAATGAACATAGGGATATTAGTCATGTCAGTACGATCGAAATGCTTACAAGAAAACTGAACAAGACTGATATAATCAATAAGGGTATCTGAATGTCTGAATTTTCAAAGACAAGAAAAAGTGAGAAAGACAAACATGACAAAGACAACACAAACATGACAAAGAAACAAACAACATAAAATTACAAAAAAATGAACCACAACTGAATGACAACTTGCAACACGAACTCATGTTGTAACATGAGTGAACTTAGGTGCTTTGGAGGAGTAAGCGTTTCCTGCCTGCTACATGTATAGCACACCTGTAATGTTACATATCGCTCAACCAGCAAGTCAAATCCATGTTGATCATGAAATTACTATCATACATGTGCCTGTCATACTAACTGTCTTTTGTTTAACATGTTTAACATGCTTGTTTTCACCCTTCTAGAGAGCATTTTGAGCAACATAGCCATAGTAGGGGTGCTGGGAATATGTTTATGTCTTCTGCTCCTCTTTATGGAGAGACGCTGTCGTGTGAGGATTCACGCAAGGTAAATATCAAAGAATATACATGACAGAGTTTAAAAATAAATGAATTATAGATATATTCATGAAATTTGTAAACTCATAATATTTAATCAGATGTTTTATCAGCTACATAATCATACTACTGGTCTTTCAGGGTCAATGTAATCAATTAAATAGCCAGTAAGTTTCTGAAGTTGGTGTAAGTTTCAATGAGCATACATTTTTGTAACATCCATATATTCAATATGCATTTTTAACAAACACTAAGCATATGTTGTAGCAAGTAGTAAAAGCATGGAAGTTTCTTGGCATGTGATAATGTAAAGAATCAGATTTAAACAATATTTTGTCTTGATAATAGTTTGTTTATATTTTCAGCTACAGAGGAGAAGACTTATAATGGATCTCCAAAAGGTGTAAATGATGTAAATAATATTGTAAATACGTTATATCCCAGTAGTGGTAGAGACACTGAGCGCGTGAATGATACCGGTAACAATGAGCACAATGAACATGATCAACCATGTCAACAGAATGAACTTGTAGAAAAATCTCAGGACCCTATTGAAAAACATAAAAAACTTAAACCTGGGATGAAAAAGACATATAGAGATGAAGAAGACAAAATTAAATGTTTAAAATGGGCAGAACAGAGGGCAAAAAGCCGAGTGGTAAACAACCTAAGAAAAATGGCTGACGACATTGATCAAAGAAACAGTTTCCAACCGTTAGACACTCTGTTCCTGATAAGGAACAGAGTTAACAAAAATTTGCCTATTCAATATCAAGATTTAGCATTCAATGTAGCTGGCTATGGGGAGTTATGTGATAAGTTCATGGCTGGTGAACCCCTTTCTGTGGGGCCACCAAATGTAAAGAAAGTCTACAACAGAAAAAAGAAGAGTAACACTGAAGTCAGAAAAAGAAAAAAGCCTGAGCTCCTTACACCTGGGAGAGGACAATTCACATTTGGCCAGGGAAGTGGCAAAGCCCTGGCTGAGCAACAGAAGACAAGACTTGAAAACATCACAATAACTTTGACCTCGCCACAAACTAGGTAGGTATTTTTAAATATGCATGTAATAAAAGCTTAAAAACATCACCATGATCACTGTAGTACATTTTCGATAAATAATAGATCTCAATGAATATTTTATACACTTACGTGACTTTACATGCTTTACACAGGTGCAATTGTACAAACATGTTTTTATGACCACATGCATACATTGAGGCAAAAATTTGTGAAAATGTTTGATGGGCCGCCAATTGTCTGCTCTTAGATGGTACACCACTGAACATATTGAAACATTGTTATTACTACTGCAGATTTTATAAAGGTTTACGGTGTAGGAATTCCAATTGCTAAAGCAATTTTATTTGTTACATAATTTGCATATTTCGTATTCTTGCCTCAATCATGTCAATGAAATTATTTTACATTTATTTTAAATTTATTCACGTGTAAACTTTTGTCAAATCTGCTATAAATTTCTGAACATCACGATTTCATTAATTTGTTACGTATTACATGTAATTTGTCGTGTTTAAAATGTAGTAATAATAGAACTATCCATCTATCATATCTATGCCAATATATATACACAAGCATATAAGATGTTCACTTGATATGTATTTAAAATATATGGCAATGTAAAGAATATAATCATGATAATCAAACAATATAATTTTACTTTGAAAGTGCCCTCACCGAGGATTAAACTTTTTTTTTTTAAAGATTTAACATGTATAATTTAAGAATTTAAAATATATGTATGTATAAAATTCACATGATGGAGATTTGAAAATGTTTACAGGTTCGATAATTTTTCCAATTTCAGATCAAGGCCAATGACCAAAGAAGAGAGGTTAAAAGCTCGTAAAGCTTTGTTTGCATCTGCCAGGTAGAACATGTTTTATATGTTTCAAAACTACATATCAAGCAAAACATCGTATTTGAGTCACACCATCATCAAGTGACTTCTCTACATATTATGATTTATCATACAGGAGATATTAACATGATTAACTTCCTTGGAAAAAAATAATTATGATTATTGATGTTTATAATAATATTGGGCAGATTGCCTAGAGTGGCCCTGCATCAGGCAGTGCTGGAGGAGTCTTCCTTTCCCTCAAAACTTTCACGGCCTTGTAAACTTTTATTTCCACCTTAATTTTAATCATGGACTTTTGCCGGTCTTAAAGTGTTTTTTTTAGAATAAAATATACACACAGTAAAAAAAATGTTTCATTTGAGTGCCCACGTTGAGGTATGACTTTTGAGATGTTTAAAAACACTATCATTATTAATAGATTTATTTCAAAATTAATAGAAGTAATACCAGTATTGAACATTGTTTAATTGTGTTTGAATTAAGGAAACCACCAAGTACGACAGGACGAGGAAGAGGGAAAGGAAGAGGAGGACAAGGCAAAGGAAGAGGAGGTAGAGGAGGAACACGGGGAAGAAAGTAAGTTTTTTTGTTGTGAAAAAAAAATCCCTCACGAAAAAAATTGGTTGTCTGAATAAATTAAGAAATGACCCCAACATTTTTTAATGTTATGTTGATATTACAGAAATATATTATAAATTAGTGTTAGTTATTCCCCTGAGGGCGCATTCGTCTGAATGTTTTTATTTCTTTTTATCTATGACTTACTGCAACCACGGTAAACATTCATTCATCTTGAATGAAATTAGTAAAATTAGACCTATGGAAGTCTATGCAAGAATTTTTTTGACTTCCTGAAGTCTAATAATATTTTTCATTAAAAAAGACTGGCGGTGTACCATCTCTAATGTTTCTATCTGTGTGGTGTATAAATAACAATCTTTGAAAATCTTCAATTTCATGAATTTAATGGCTTTATTATTCTAATGCACATAATTTAAATTTTATTAGGAGAAAGATCAGTTATGGCAGTGACAGTGATAAACATGAAGAAGGAAGAAACATCAGTGATGACAGTGACAGTGAGAGTGAAGACCAAAGGTAAAAACAGAAGCATTGTTAATGACTCATAATCAATATCATGGGTGTACTATATTTATGCTATATAATTTGATTTAAATTGAAATAAAAAAAGCAAAACATTCTAATTATGTCATTTATGTAGTGGATTAAGTAATCAAATGCTTTTAAATATTTCAAGGAGAAAACCATATGACAGCCTCAGGCAAAGTCGCGTATATATCAAGCATGTGAAACAAAACTACCCTGAAATAATTTGACAACTTGATGACGTTTCTTTAAAAAAATTAAACGTGTTCACATTTGCATTTAGAAAACCACCAACCACAAGGGGACGAGGCAGAGGAAGAGGAGGTAGAGGAGGAGGAACAGGGGGAAGAAAGTAAGCTTTCATTAAATTGTGAAAATAAAAAATAGGTTGTCTGAATAAATTCAGAAATGACCCCAACATTTTTTAATGTTATGTTGATATTACAGAAATATATTATAAATTAGTGTTAGTTATTCCCCTGAGGGCGCATTCGTCTGAATGTTTTTATTTCTTTTTATCTATGACTTACTGCAACCACGGTAAACATTCATTCATCTTGAATGAAATTAGTAAAATTAGACCTATGGAAGTCTATGCAAGAATTTTTTTGACTTCCTGAAGTCTAATAATATTTTTCATTAAAAAAGACTGGCGGTGTACCATCTCTAATGTTTCTATCTGTGTGGTGTATAAATAACAATCTTTGAAAATCTTCAATTTCATGAATTTAATGGCTTTATTATTCTAATGCACATAATTTAAATTTTATTAGGAGAAAGATCAGTTATGGCAGTGACAGTGATAAACATGAAGAAGGAAGAAACATCAGTGATGACAGTGACAGTGAGAGTGAAGACCAAAGGTAAAAACAGAAGCATTGTTAATGACTCATAATCAATATCATGGGTGTACTATATTTATGCTATATAATTTGATTTAAATTGAAATAAAAAAAGCAAAACATTCTAATTATGTCATTTATGTAGTGGATTAAGTAATCAAATGCTTTTAAATATTTCAAGGAGAAAACCATATGACAGCCTCAGGCAAAGTCGCGTATATATCAAGCATGTGAAACAAAACTACCCTGAAATAATTTGACAACTTGATGACGTTTCTTTAAAAAAATTAAACGTGTTCACATTTGCATTTAGAAAACCACCAACCACAAGGGGACGAGGCAGAGGAAGAGGAGGTAGAGGAGGAGGAACAGGGGGAAGAAAGTAAGCTTTCATTAAATTGTGAAAATAAAAAATAGGTTGTCTGAATAAATTCAGAAATGACCCCAACATTTTTTAATGTTATGTTGATATTACAGAAATATATTATAAATTAGTGTTAGTTATTCCCCTGAGGGCGCATTCGTCTGAATGTTTTTATTTCTTTTTATCTATGACTTACTGCAACCACGGTAAACATTCATTCATCTTGAATGAAATTAGTAAAATTAGACCTATGGAAGTCTATGCAAGAATTTTTTTGACTTCCTGAAGTCTAATAATATTTTTCATTAAAAAAGACTGGCGGTGTACCATCTCTAATGTTTCTATCTGTGTGGTGTATAAATAACAATCTTTGAAAATCTTCAATTTCATGAATTTAATGGCTTTATTATTCTAATGCACATAATTTAAATTTTATTAGGAGAAAGATCAGTTATGGCAGTGACAGTGATAAACATGAAGAAGGAAGAAACATCAGTGATGACAGTGACAGTGAGAGTGAAGACCAAAGGTAAAAACAGAAGCATTGTTAATGACTCATAATCAATATCATGGGTGTACTATATTTATGCTATATAATTTGATTTAAATTGAAATAAAAAAAGCAAAACATTCTAATTATGTCATTTATGTAGTGGATTAAGTAATCAAATGCTTTTAAATATTTCAAGGAGAAAACCATATGACAGCCTCAGGCAAAGTCGCGTATATATCAAGCATGTGAAACAAAACTACCCTGAAATAATTTGACAACTTGATGACGTTTCTTTAAAAAAATTAAACGTGTTCACATTTGCATTTAGAAAACCACCAACCACAAGGGGACGAGGCAGAGGAAGAGGAGGTAGAGGAGGAGGAACAGGGGGAAGAAAGTAAGCTTTCATTAAATTGTGAAAATAAAAAATAGGTTGTCTGAATAAATTCAGAAATGACCCCAACATTTTTTAATGTTATGTTGATATTACAGAAATATATTATAAATTAGTGTTAGTTATTCCCCTGAGGGCGCATTCATCTGAATGTTTTGATCTCTTTTTATCTATGACTTAACTGCAACCACGGTAAACATTTTTAGTAAAATTAGACCTATGGAAGTCTATGCAAGAATTTTTTTGACTTCCTTAAGTCTAATAATATTTTTATTAAAAAAGACTGGCAGTGTACCATCTCTAATGATTCTATCTGTGTGGTGTATATATAACAGTCTTTAAAAATCTTCAATTTCATGAATTTAATGGTTTTATTATTCTAATGCACGCGACATAATTTAAATTTTATTAGGAGAAAGATCAGTTATGGCAGTGACAGTGATAAACATGAAGAAGGAAGAAACATCAGTGATGACAGTGACAGTGAGAGTGAAGACCAAAGGTAAAAACAGAAGCATTGTTAATGACTCATAATCAATATCATGGGTGTACCGTATTAATGCTATATAATTTGATTTAATTGAAAAAAAAAATCAGAAATGATCCTAACATTTTTTAATGTTATGTTGATATTACAGAAATATATTATAAATTAGTGTTAGTTATTCCCCTGAGGGCGCATTCATCTGAATGTTTTTATCTCTTTTTATCTATGACTTACTGCAACCACGGTAAACATTTTTAGTAAAATTAGACCTATGGAAGTCTATGCAAGATTTTTTTTGACTTCCTTAAGTCTAATAATATTTTAATTAAAAAAGACTGGCGATGTACCATCTCTAATGTTTCTATCTGTGTGGTGTATATATAACAGTCTTTAAAAATCTTCAATTTCATGAATTTAATGGCTTTATTATTCTAATGCACGTGACATAATTTAAATTTTATTAGGAGAAAGATCAGTTATGGCAGTGACAGTGATAAACATGAAGAAGGAAGAAACATCAGTGATGACAGTGACAGTGAGAGTGAAGACCAAAGGTAAAAACAGAAGCATTGTTAATGACTCATAATCAATATCATGGGTGTACCGTATTAATGCTATATAATTTGATTTAATTGAAAAAAAAAATCAGAAATGATCCTAACATTTTTTAATGTTATGTTGATATTACAGAAATATATTATAAATTAGTGTTAGTTATTCCCCTGAGGGCGCATTCATCTGAATGTTTTTATCTCTTTTTATCTATGACTTACTGCAACCACGGTAAACATTTTTAGTAAAATTAGACCTATGGAAGTCTATGCAAGATTTTTTTTGACTTCCTTAAGTCTAATAATATTTTAATTAAAAAAGACTGGCGGTGTACCATCTCTAATGTTTCTATCTGTGTGGTGTATATATAACAGTCTTTAAAAATCTTCAATTTCATGAATTTAATGGCTTTATTATTCTAATGCACGTGACATAATTTAAATTTTATTAGGAGAAAGATCAGTTATGGCAGTGACAGTGATAAACATGAAGAAGGAAGAAACATCAGTGATGACAGTGACAGTGAGAGTGAAGACCAACTTAACTTTGAGAGGTTAATTTTGTTTTAAATATATAATTTTGGTATCCTTACTTTTTCCATTTAGAAATAAGGGGCCCAAAAGGTCCAAAAAAAGTTATTTTAAAAAAAAATCTGCAATGAATTTTGTTCCATTGGACCAAATGATATGAAACTTTACAGTAATGTTACTTACCATCAACATATTGACATAATTAAAAAAAAGGATTTTGGGTGTCCTCTTCCTATTTGTTTTGAAATAAGGGGCATATTTAGGAACCTACATGTATAAGGCTGCAAAAATAAAACCAGCTAATTTATGACCTGATGTAATATTTTAATCACATATGCATAGTGGATTGAAATAATTCTTGTTTGATTTAACAAATGTTGATCTAAATTAGATTGCTTGTGAAAAGATATGCTTTGTCAGCCCACAGCAGGATGCACTTGTCGAAAACATTTGACTATGAACATATAGCATTCGCCGTTTTGCTGTGCAACACATGGCAAGTCATCAATTGTTCTTCTTTTCACTTCAACTGAAAATTTATACTGATTTACTTTTCAGTATACCAGATAGTGATTCCAATTATGGAGATCTGAGTGACAGGTAAGTTATTTTCCTTACAATTTTTTCTTTTATTTTCTGGACACCAGTATTACGCCCAAGTAGATATCTTTGTCAACTAAATATACTAAACGTGGTAGTGTCAT
The DNA here is from genome assembly GCA_963971305.1 of Arcuatula senhousia. Lineage (NCBI taxonomy): Eukaryota > Metazoa > Mollusca > Bivalvia > Mytilida > Mytilidae > Arcuatula > Arcuatula senhousia. The sequence goes on from CAXARO010001745.1 coordinate 47,376, forward strand.
CAAACCTTTTATTTCCTACAGTCAGAGATCGTAGATCACAAATCAGGTGTTTTATATGGTTGCATTATCACTTTTAGACATGTTCATGATGTGAGATACAATGTGTATATTTTATATAGGGTTTCCAGGAAAAAATGTTTGAAACTATTTTTTTTCATTTTTCAGTTATGATTATGGAGATCAGAAGATGTTAATGGGACTAAAGGTAAGTTGAACAGGTTGAATGAAAAGCGATATAAATGACTTAATGTCTTGGACGTTGTGAAAAAATGTAGTTTGGTCATGGTGGTAATAGCTCATTCATTGAAATTTATTGAAACATGGACAATTGAAATTTTTCAAGATATAAAATTAAGCAACCTTGATTGATTGATTGTCAATGGATGCCACAACATGACAAGACTCATTTCAAATTTGTAGTGCAAAAAAGTTAAACAGCCATAACATTTATCACTGTCTTGGTATTCAACAATGTTTAATGCAACAGTTGTTTTATTTTATAGTAATAATATTAAAAAAGAAAGATTATGGAATATGTGCCAGAAAGACACGATCCACATAATAAATATTTGATTTTATACATGTTATAGTAATAACTTGAATAATAGTAACCATATATTTCACATTTTCTTGATTTCCTTCTGTTAGAATAGAAATATATTTCTTTTAGAATATAATCAATTTTATTTATATTCCTAAACCATAATTTTGTTACTTAAACCCAAAAGCATTCCAAATAATCTACAGATAATACATTTGTCGCCATGATTAATTGCAGATGCTTCCTCTAAAAACCAACAAGGAAGTAGATGGTGGACATGGTCAGGGTGATGAGTTAGAGAAGGAAGAAAGTGATCAAGGTGATGATTTAGAGAAGGAAGAAAGTGATCAAGGTGATGATTTAGAGAAGGAAGAAAGTGATCAAGGTGATGATTTAGAGAAGGAAGAAAGTGATCAAGGTGACATTATCGGAAAATTTGTTCAAGTTGAGATCCATGGGAAGAAGATGTCAAAGATATATACTGCCAAAGTAAGAGAAAAGTAGAAATGAGATAATAATAATATTAAGAGAACAGCAATTGAGTTTAAGGAGACACAGAACGTCTAATGGAAATTACTCTGAAATATCAGTTGAACGTTTTATTCAGCCACATTTGTTCAAAGAAATCGAACTTCTCTGTGAATAAAACATGAAATATGGAAACTCCAGCTTGTTCAATGAAAAATTTCCCAAGAATCTGTTGTTCAATTTTTTTAAAGTTTTTAAAATAAAATATCACCAACCAAAACAAATAATTTTTCAAATTTTGAAGATGACACAATTGTATTTATCCTAGTGTTCTGTTCCCCCATTATCATGTTAATATGTGAAACCGTTTGTAAAATATATGTTTAATTAAAATATGATTAAGAAATGAGTCGATTATGCATAATTCTCTAGATCATGTGGTTGGTATTCCAATCTTATATAGTGCATATCTCGTGTGTGATTCTCTTTTGGTATCTATTTCTAACTGCTATCATCCTATTGAAGCCAATCAATACTGCGTATTAAATAAAAAGTGTTTTCAGACTTTACTTTCCAGCAACATATTTTTAAATACCATGCTATAATCATGATAATGAAAGACAGTGAGTGAATGTGTACTATACAAAATCATGCACACCCTGTCTTCATCTCAATATTTAAATTTGCCTGAAGGTCTTCTTGCATGTCAAGATGTTGTTTTATATTTCAGGTCTTGAAAATTGCAGAGTCTGATGTCCAAGTAACCTTTTTAAAGGACGACGTGAAAGATGCCAATTTGAAGTTTTGGGGACCTGAGGAGGTGGCCTGGGTTGCAAGAACAGACATCATTAAAGTGATGTCAGACCCCACTTGGATAGAAAGGGGGAGAGATTATAGACTGAAATTTGTGTAATTGCTCTCATTTTACAATTTTACCCTTGTCCGTCCATCGTTCGTCGGTAACAAATTTCCTTTTCAGTTTTCTACTTGACTTGGTAGTTTGCATATAGCTATGTGACTATAATGCCATATGGAGTATATTGATTTCATGTTCCAAGGTCGTCTAATTCCTGTTTACTGAATACTTAGGTTTTTGCACATTTTTCGAAGAACCTACATGAGGTTGAGCTTTGGTATTTTGCATTTACATTGTAGCAATTAAGTAGGCAAATTGTTATGGGATAACCAATATTTATAAAGTGGGGGTATCACTAGTGAGCATAAGTCACAGATATCTTGTTTTTTTCCTCTCATGTTTTGTGTAAAATTGGAATAACTTGGAATTGAATCACACTAGACACTATTTCGATCAATTTATGTATGTTAAAATATAGAGGGTAATTTCAATTATTGTTTAAATGCAATAAATCATACAATGGTAATTTAGTGTAGACTTGTAGCAGTCCAACAACCAATTTTAGACTTCTATTAGTCTAAAATGTTTATAGAAACTGTTATTTTAGACTCTGAGAGATCTAAAATTATTTAGACTTGCTCCAGTCTAGTCCCGGACTATGTGATATTAGCTTTTTTGTTACTTTGACACTATTTTTTCCCCTATTTCAAACAGCATTAATACCACTTTTATGCAAATGAAACTTGATAGGGATTACTAATGATTTTTTTTATATTAATGTCGACCACATTTGCTAAGTTTCTGGGCATTGTCCCCATAAATACTTATAGAAAAGTCTAATAACAGTGCATAAGGGGTAAACATCTTTGTTTCTAGTGTGCAATGCACCATGCCACTGTATTGGGTATATATAGTTTTTTGCTCAGTTTGTTCATCCTTCTGTTTTCAATAGGGTCCACTGTGAAATTTTATTGGCACTTTTCTCATAAATTACTAAGCATAAGAATCTGAAATCCAGTTTTGATTTGTTAATTTTTTTTCATTTTAGTCATTCGATCAACATCATCAATTGTAAGCATTGTATACTGTTAAATATTGATAAAGGGTAGTTAAATTCAACCTGATAAAGTAACATACTCTTACATATATAAATTCATATGAGACGTTCTGATAAGTATAAGTGTCATAGCTTATGTTTTTTTTGTGTACATTATTCTTCATCGTGCTCATTGTACAGTATGTATATATGTTTATGGTATGTATTTTTATTGTTATTCATGTTAAATAGTGCTTTCAATGCATTGCTCAGATCTTGTTATATTGTGTTTGACTGGAACCTTTAAGTTGTATCCTTGTCTGTACAACATACCTTTGTTAATATCTGTTGAATTCCAGGTCTCAGATTCTACTTGAATTAAAGTGATATTTATTATTTGTTAGTCTATATTAACATGAGACAATTCGTAACTAAGTCTCTGGGGCCTATATTTCAGGCATACAAATGTAATTGACTTGTAAAGCTTTACAACATGTGATCATTTATGCTACTGTATGTACTTACCAGGAGGGTCACCTAAGGATTATAGCCATACACAAGTTTTAGTGCTTTTTTATTGTGCCAATATTTTAACTCGCCTGGCAGAAGACCATGTTGGGTATTTGTATTACTTGGCGTCTGTTGTCGTCTGTAACCTTTTTCTCAACTACTTGATAAATTTCAACCAAACTTCGCAGAATTGTTTTTTAGGGCATCTTGGGGACGGATGCCCAATAATATTAAGTGGGTTTAAAGGTGAGGGATACAGGCCCCTAGGGGACTGTAGTTAGTTTTGACTTGCCAAAATAGTTCATATACAGAATGTTTTTTTATATTTTACTTTTTATGCAACCGCAAAATTTTACTAATTTCAATTTTCATAATTAAAGATAGACCTACATAGGTCTACTGATTTAGGAGTCATTTTTATCAAAACCACAGTTAGACCTACACAAGTCAAACACAATAGGCAATAATCAATGATGATTTCAATTACATTCATGACATTTGATACGGGTAAAAAAAATAATTGTGTTCTTAAAGCATGATAAGTAGTTGTGAGTTTTTAATTGTTTATTTTGTAATGCTTTTTCATCATTTAAAATGTTTTTAATAATTTTATGCAGTTGTTTTTACAGGTTATGCAATATCACTTTTCAAACTTGTTTGGAATGCTATGAGTTGGACCTTCTCAGAAATCCTATCACTATATATATATCATGATTAGAGCTTATAAGTATCAAATGTTTTCCTTTACCATGTATTTTGATTATTCACTGATAATTTAAGGTTTTGATGGTATGCAAATATTATATTAGTACTCTTCAGCAATAATTTTACGGCCATTGGTTATCACAACTTTCAAAAATATTGGTCATTTTATAATAAAATGTTTACGACTATTTGACAAATACCTTATTTTGTTGTTAATTTTTCTCATATTTACATGTAGACGTACATATATCATTGTATATCAAACATAATCATGATAAAAGGCAATAATCGATGATCTCAAGCACATTCATGACATTCATGACATTATTTGGTACGGGTAGAAAAAAATGTGTTGTTTATATTTTGGTGCTATTGTTCATCTTTAAATGTATGTTTTTTTTAATAATTTTATGCAGTTGTTTTTATGGGTTATGCAATATCACTTTAAACTTTATACCTAGTCTAGAATGCTACATGAGCTATTGCTCTTCTGTTGAGATTTGTTGTTTATTGTACTGTTTAAGGCTGAGATTTGTTGTACTGTTAAGACATGACAATTTTTCTACCAATTATGTAACACATTGGTATGTTTATATCTTGGAAATATATTATTGAAATTCTTATTATTGGACATGCTTCTCATGCATGTGTCATGATTAAATGTGATTTAAAGTACGGATATTGAACTGTGCAATCTCCCAACTATCAATTGTCATGTGAATTAAAATTAAAAGATTAATGTCTAAAATTGTGTTCTATTCTATACATCAAGCCATAGTTCGTTCCCAAGAAATTAGTGTAGTCCACTACAACTTAGAATACAACACTGAATGGCAGGGCATGAAATGACAATGAACATGATTAATAAAATATAAAATGAATTCGGAAAATTATTTGTATTTCTAGACTCAGTGAGGTCTAATGCAAAAGGGAAATAAATCTTGTTTGATAAATGCCAAAGTATGCATATATATATTGTCCTCATCATTGAAGTTATTTAGACTTGAAGAGGTCTAAAATTTTATTTATGAAAAAAGAGAGATAACTGTGTTTTGCCATAATATTAGACTTATTCAAGTCTAAAATATTTAGACTTCATCTAGTCTGCACCCTGACTGTATGTAGTTATGCATATTACCAGGAAATTTTGATCCTCATATTTTTGTGGGAGTTATGGCCCCATAATCCTGAATGAGGATTTTCAGGAAATTCTTAAGTTCAAAGCGCCATAACTCCCACAAAAATTTGAGGATCAAAATTTCCTGGTAATATGCACAGCTACACAAGGTTTACTTCCTATATACCAAGTTTCATTGAATTAGGTTCAGTAGTTTCAGAGGAGTTGTGCTGACAAACATTGTGACGGACAAACAGGACAAAAACAATATGTCTCCCCACAAAAGTGAGGGGAGACATAAAGAAACCAAAAATACAGAACTGGAAACCAAATTATAACTAACATGACCAACCAACATGTATGTCTGGGCAGGAATAACCTTAGAGACTATACAATTTTGAAATTTAAACGGATAATTTAAAGCTTTGATGTGTTCTCCAACATAAAAGTGTTGGTGACATCTGATATGGAAAGCTAAAGGTTAAAAGTCTTCCATTCAAGAC
>CAXARO010001746.1:0-33513 GCA_963971305.1 Arcuatula senhousia
CCCCTGGGACATAACGCATGAAATACTTCGTTTTTGATAGTTTTGTATCGAGCTTTCTGATTGGTCGCTTTATATTTATCCAATGTAATTTAAACATGTTTCTATATATAAATATTATCAAGTTCAAGATCAGATCCTGATCTCGAAACGAACAATTTCATACCAAATGTCCCAGGGGTGATGAATGAGAAAGCGAGAGAAGAAATAGAAAATAAAGAGATGTGGAATAAGTGTACGCGACACAGCCCACAATTAAACCCTTGGTTTCCGATGTACCATATGATGGAAGTCGTTTTCGGACCTGTGTGACACCTACTTCCTGTTTTACCACTTAGTGCTTTTGGACGGCAGGCTCACTAAAGTTCTTTAATTAGTCTTTTATTTGCATGTTAACACATGTACCTCCAATGTCCTATTGGTCATGAATGTACTTCTTGGTTAATATCATCAATACTATATTTTTGTATGATTGTCAATTTGGGGAACAATAAAAATAATGCACCCAAGGAATATGTACTGGTTTATTTCAATCATGAACTCATAGTTGACTCAAGTAGCATTAATTTATGTCAAAGTGTTTTTAGATCATTTCATCAGTTCATCAAGTATAATCATCACTGCCGCTTATGGATTTAAACGTCTGCAATCATTGTCTAAATCTTGATGAGTCTTGAATAGACGAAACGCGCGTCAGGCGTAGCAAAATTTATTGTCTGGAACTTTGTTGTCATTTGTATTTCGAACACACGTGAAGGTTAGCACTGCTGGTGGAGTGTAAATTCCCCGAGGTTAGCCCGCTCCGGCACCAACACTTTTTGAGTTGGAGAATACATCAAAGCTTTAAATTATCCGTCTAAATTTCAAAATTGTCTAAACCCTAAGGTTCTTCCTACCCCAGACATAGGTTGATTATCTTAGTAATAATTTGGTTCCCCAGTTTGGTAATTTAATTATACTGTTCTATGCTCTTCATATTTATACAGTGTTTGGCATTTTCAATATTTTTGGTAGAGCGCCTCTGATGAGTCTTGAATAGACGAAACGCGCGTCAGGCGTAGCAAAATTTATTGTCTGGAACTTTGTTGTCATTTGTATTTCGAACACACGTGAAGGTTAGCACTGCTGGTGGAGTGTAAATTCCCCGAGGTTAGCCCGCTCCGGCACCAACACTTTTTGAGTTGGAGAATACATCAAAGCTTTAAATTATCCGTCTAAATTTCAAAATTGTCTAAACCCTAAGGTTCTTCCTACCCCAGACATAGGTTGATTATCTTAGTAATAATTTGGTTCCCCAGTTTGGTAATTTGGTTATACTGTTCTATGCTCTTCATATTTATACAGTGTTTGGCATTTTCAAAATTTTTGGTAGAGCGCCTCTGATGAGTCTTGAATAGACGAAACGCGCGTCAGGCGTAGCAAAATTTATTGTCTGGAACTTTGTTGTCATTTGTATTTCGAACACACGTGAAGGTTAGCACTGCTGGTGGAGTGTAAATTCCCCGAGGTTAGCCCGCTCCGGCACCAACACTTTTTGAGTTGGAGAATACATCAAAGCTTTAAATTATCCGTCTAAATTTCAAAATTGTCTAAACCCTAAGGTTCTTCCTACCCCAGACATAGGTTGATTATCTTAGTAATAATTTGGTTCCCCAGTTTGGTAATTTGGTTATACTGTTCTATGCTCTTCATATTTATACAGTGTTTGGCATTTTCAATATTTTTGGTAGAGCGCCTCTGATGAGTCTTGAATAGACGAAACGCGCGTCAGGCGTAGCAAAATTTATTGTCTGGAACTTTGTTGTCATTTGTATTTCTGAAATGCTACCCCTTTACTTAACTATATTTTTCGTATATTCTATAGATTCAGACAGTAATACATGAAATAAAACAAAAACAAAAAGACGAAGCACACATAACACAAATGAAAATACAGGCACAGATCAAAAGGTATTAGGCAGCAGAACTTCAACTACTCCAGGCACAACTAAATCTACAACTACTCCAGGCACATCAACTACTCTTGGCACAATAACTATTCTAGGCACATCAACTACTCCAGGCACATCAACTTCTCCAGGCACATCAACTACTCCAGGCACATCAACTATTCCAGGCACATCAACTACTCCAAGCACAATAACTATTCCAGTCACATCAACTTCTTCAGGCACATCAACTACTCCAGGCACATTTATCATAGTAGACTTATGCCAGGAGCACATGCAGATTATATGGACGAGGAGGATGATCGCCGTCATCACAGGCAAGCGTTGACTGCAGCTAAATCACGAATGGTGAACAAACTGAGAACAATTGCACAAACATTAGAGAAAGTTAATATTTATGACCCCGTGAATACTTTGTTTATAAACGCTACAAAGAATACGGATTACGTACATACGGCCATTGGATATGGAAGGTTGTACGACCGGTTTATTAAAGGAGAAAAATGCACCAGCTTTCCTCCTTTCGAGGGACGCAAAAAGTCGATGCCAAAAGTAAAAAAAAACAGACACCAGAGTTATTGACCCCAGCCAAAGACGCTTCCTTTTTCGGGCAGGGAAGTGGGAGATCAATTTCCGAAAAACAGAGGAAGAATTGACAAACATGCTGTAACTGTCCAGTAGGATATTATTCAGAGGTTAGTGTCTAAAGTTATATAAAAAATAAATCAGTGATTTTCATTCATCTGTTACATGTATTAATTTTTCGTCCTGTTTGTTCATTATTCACACTTAATTTCATTTAATTTAAAAATTACAAATACCAAAACGCGGGTATAAACGGTTAATTTGGATATGCTATATATCGATATTTCAAGGAGTAACTTCTCATCCAAAACATTGGAAGGTCAAAATCAAAAACAGTTGAAAACGAAAAGTACTCAAAACCAAAACGTTCGAAGTCATGAAATTCGTAAAATTTTAATTTTTAATCAGATTTGGATGATTTTTTTTTCAAAATGACTAGCTTTCAATGAAAGGTTTCAGTAGGACGTATGATGAAGTCTTTCCTAGTATGTCATAGGAGCATCTACCGAACTTCGAGGGTCAATCACAATGTTCAAGAGAAAAGACAATACATGGAAGACACACCAAAATAGTTATAGATCGCAATGGTCCTGACTTGGTACAGGCATGAAACAACATTTATTCCACTATCAATATAAAGGGCAAACAACAAAGCGTTTCCACGGACGCAATGGACAAAATAAAAATGTAATAGGAATATTAAGCGAAATAAACAAAATAATAAGCGTAAACAGACATTTAAAATAGCTTGTCCAAAATAAAAAAATAGACCATCACAATAAGCAAAATACGATATAAACCATATCTTACATGTAGGTGCGAAGGTTAAATAGTTACCGGCTTCTCATACTACATCATAACCTGAAGTACAACATTTACTATAATTAAACTTTAATTAAAATAATGCTGCTTAACATGGAAAAGTAACACAAAGTTATCTTCCTTATAAATGATCAATTTAGCTGTTTAAAGTCTTTATGAGCTCATAGCTTATTTAAATACTTACATGCCATCAAGTAAAAGAATTTTAATCTGTTGAGATTTAGTTAGTTAGTTAGTTAGTTATTGCTTTACTCCCAAGCAGCACGATTTCGGCTATATCCGGGAGATGAACATGTAAATGTTGATACAATGAACATGAAATGATGATGAAGTGGAGGAAATGGGGACACAAGGCCAATCGGGTAGGAGAGTTTTGACTGCCACTGGAAAAAGGTGTTATGGGTAGGGACGGGAAATTTAGCCTCCTGCATGGGGATCCTACGGGTCCTACTCTTACCGAGACCTGCAGCAGGGTTCTTTAACGTGCGAGGAACGTGACATTTTTCCCCAACACGGTGCACCACTATGGTTTGCGGCCAGGTTTTCCGCATTATCGCCTGACGACCCCGCATCTCTCGAAGTCAGGGCTGCCCCATTCAACCACCTGGGGCACACATCCAAGTCGCTTTGTGGTCAAAGCGGCCTGACCCCGATGTCAGGTTTCTGAGCGCTCTTTAGTGGACTTTTACCGACAAGCTTAGCGCTGCTGCGGGCCTATTCGCCTCCCGGGCCCCGCACGGGACAAATCTGTTGAGAATATGCAATATTGTTAGATAAAGGTAATAGAATTAAGTTTTAAATTATATTTTGTTAGTTTTATAAATCTTATATTCTTTAACATTTACTATTATCATGTTAGAAATTTATATTTTTATTTGACAATAAATTTACTCTTGCAAACTGTGAAATCAAACAGACATGCAAATCTTACAATCTGGGATTTAGTGAAATTAATAAGTTTAACTTTTATGATACTATAACAATCTAAACAAAAAGAAGATAAGATTAAAGATATCCAAGATTACAACTATATTAGAAATACAACCACTCTAAGACTTCTAGAATGAAATTTCCCTCCAAAAGTGAAGCATGCCAATATCAAAGGTAAAAACCAATCAGAGCTACCAGAATAGTCATACCTGGATAAACACCCGTATATAGTATAGTAAAGGTAAATGGCAAATCCATTCGAATACCCCATTGGTATCTCTGCTTCTTACCTAAAACAAGGTATGAAATGACAAATGCTAATATCAATACTACAAATAATGAAAATGACAAATGGTAAAAGATGGTCTAGACTATTGAAATGGTAAAAAAACCTATAACTGAAAAAAAATTGTCAAAGTCAAAAAATGGGCGGATTTCGTAAGTACATGAAGTAGGTGAGCGACAGACCTTAAATCCCTGAATCCCACGTTATGCATCCTCGAAAACACAGGTGTTCTTCTCTCGCCTACTCGTTCATCATGAACCCTTGGTTTCCGAGGATGACGTTATGGAGCCCCACCCTGATATTGAATGGCTGTCATAAGTAATTCAATTGCTGAGAAAACTGTAACGAAAAGTTTCCCCATCAATTTGTCACTTGTGAAATCCGGCCAATCCAACCCTACCACAAATACAGCTGGGTAGTACATTGATATATCACAACTTTAATACAGTCATGGAACAAATAAAAAGTGATCAAAAACCTTTGGTAAACAAGTCAATAAAATATTTGATTGGTGATACCACAGATATTGATTATATTCAGATCTATGTCTAGAAAAGTAATTTAACACACTAATGTGTTGTAAATTAAATTTTAAATAAAAATTTGGCGATATTTCGAGATTCGAGATCTGTAAATCTTTTGTCGAAAGGTGGTCACTATCAACGTACAATTTTCTCACTAAATGTGTCAATAGTTTTATATATACTGTACCGTTACTCTGCTGTGGGTATCAAAGCTGGACCACACCCGATAAATCAACTTTTTTTAATTTTTGGTCCGATTTTCAAAATGTTTTTTCTCAATAGAATCTTTACCGTTTTTGGAGCTCCAGCTTATCTCAATTGATTCGTTACTCCAGAGCGTGCGGGACTTACATCAATTTCCATAGCAGAGCAACACGTCTGACGCAAAAATTGCTCACACAGGGTTATGTTGCTCCTCGGTTGCTGTCTGCATTAAAGAAATTTTACGGAAGACATAATGCACTAACAGACAAATATGGGATTTCGATCTCTCAGATGAGTGCATATGTTGGTTTGTCTTCCTTAGTCCGAGATTGCTCTGACATCCTCGTCATCCAGCAAGCTTAGAGATATTTTTACATTTAGAAAGCATTCGTTAAAATCCCATGTTTTTCATGTGGAAGGAGCTCTGACGTCCCAAGGCACCAGCTTGCTGGAAAAATGCCGAGAACGTCAGAGCAATCTCGGACTATGTCTTCCTTTACCGGATTTGACACGCGGAAAGGACTATTGGCAACGCAACGGGTGTGCTATAGCAAGCAGGAACTGCTTACTCTTCCGGAGCGTCTGAGTTCACTCTTGTTTCGACTGGAGTTCGCGTTGTTGATTGCTATTCAGTTACTTTGTGTTTCCATGTTTTACATGTTGTCTGTTTTCGTCCCGTTCTTGTTGATGTTTACTGGTTTTGCCTCTGCCCTTTCGGACTTTGGACATTCGAATACCCCATTGTTACTTCTGCTTCTTTCTTGAGAAATAAGAGGTAGGAAGGGTAAAAAAAACTTGAATTATACCCTGATATACAATGTAGGTTGTATTAATTTTCTTAAATCTTAAAAAAAATCAAATTGGCATTGAAAGTCCACCCCGGAACACATGTGTCAAAAACCATTTATTCTTGTCAGGTAGCGATTCTAAATTTTAGAATGAATTTTTGGGGCTGTAATCATAATTCAAAAAAAAATTCTGGTTCGATTTTTATTTTTTCCCTAAACATTATTCTTTTAAAGAGTAGAATACAACATTCAAAATTTATATTTTTACCCCCCAAGTCCATCAGAGAAGAATGTGTCAAAAACCTTTGTCAGTCCACCATGGGCTGCATGTGTCCAGAGCAATAGACTATCCATATTAGGCCTAAAACGTACAGCGTTCAACATGTTGCGGTCGTATCATGCTGCGCTCGGCGAAGCTTTTTATTTATAGTTTTATAGTCCGTCCATATGTCTTCATGTGCTTTAATAACTTGTTTAATTATTATTTTGGTTTACTGTTTAAATTTCTACTTTCTATTTTATCCTTTATGCAGAATGCTTCAATCACATTTTTTATCAACTAATAAATCTGCAACGGTTACTCATAGATTATTGATAAATGGTAAATATGATGTATTATACGATATGTTTAACGTTTACTTTACTGTTTGCTTTACACTGTTGTCTTCATACTTTGATTATGTCACATTTTTTATTATTTTTTTTTTCATATTATAACTTAGCAGCTATTTATATGGGAGCAGTTGTGGTTGAAAGTTGTAATGTACATATTTATACCCCTGCTTTAAAGTAAAAGGGCGGTGAGCGGGAGTTTAGTGGACTATTTGAGTATTTATTTGGTAGAATTTTTTTTACAATAGTTATCTCCGCACCTACTTGTCACGAATTTGGTCTGAGACTTCAGTGCTATATTGCAAGTATCAAATAAAGGTAATAACAAAACTACCGAACTTGAATGATCAATCTCATTGTCCAGATAAAATGACAAAAACGAATCAGTCAGACCGGAGAATTGGTGGATCGCAATGGTCCTGACTTGGTACAGGCATTTCAAACGAAATGGTGGGTTAAACCAGGTTTTATGGCGCCAAACCTCCCTCTTCCGCCTACTTCCTGTTTTACACAGTCTTTCTTAATTGAGCAGGGGTATAAGAGTTGGTAGTGGACTACATATTTTTTTTCTTTTATGTGATCCTATTATACAAGTAGTATTGATTACTGTCTTTTGTTACATAATTTTGTATTGTTTTTCTATCGTGCATTTGCTTCATTCCATTTAAGATTAAAGTATACATTTTAGATATTACTTTTTAACAAAACATTCCATAAAAATTTGTCTTTAAATTTAAATGTTTTTTTTATTTCAACATCTGTTTTTTTTCTTCTTTTTTTTACTTTTAAACAAGTCTTTTAAAAAAAACAGATATAAGTAAATGATTCATTGTATCTTTATAGCTTTTATGATTAACATCCTTATAACAAGATATGTAATATTTTAATGTTCCAAGTTAAAAAAAAAAACTAATATAAGTGTCGGGATTTTTTTTTTAAGATGTATATGTTTACATGCATGTTTTTCTTTAAATAAAAGATTTTTATTATGTTCTGCGTTTGAATTTTTATGAATTCTAGATAGATACATGAATAAAGTAAATGTTAAGATGACACCTCAATATTAATGCATGAAAAAAATGCAAAGCAGTTCTAGTTAGTGAATCATGTTTTGAAATACATATATTGTTGTGCATTTAACAAAAACCCCACACCCCCTCCCCTGCATGTTACAAAAACAAAATTACAAGCAGCAGCATGAGAATGAAAAGTGAATTGGATGGCTGGAATAGTAAGCAGTTCCTGTGGTCGCAGAAGAATCATTAAAATATGTGAACCATTTGAAGGTGGGTATTCATATTCTACGCACTGAATAATAATAAGGATAATGCTACCCATTTGGTTACGTTTTTTTTATGGAACGTTCAATTGTAACTGAAATCATTCAGTGTTTCACCTCTATAAACCAGCTACTAGACTTTGCAAAAACAAATGACATGGAATATGATCCTACCGTTGAGAGCTTTCCACATGCATCACATTTCGGTGGGTCTTGGGAACGGCTTATTGGAGTATCTAGGAGAATACTTGACTCTATACTACTAGAAAATCGTTTTAAGGATTTGACTCACGAAATGTTGACAACTTTCTTAGCAGAAGTGACGGCTATTGTTAACAACATACCTTTAACAAGTATTTTCTATGATTCTGACTCACCAAGTTTGATCTCTCCTGCTCTTTTACTCACGCAGAAGGATAATAGCAATCAAGATGTGTCGCCGTTACCAGATTTTGAAAAGAAGGAAGCTATTCGACACCACTGGAAGTATGTACAGTTCCTTGCAGAATGAGTATCTACATTCTTTTCAAGAACGACCAAAGTTGAAAACGGAGGAACCTAATGTTAAAATTGGGACTGTAGTGCTCATGAAGGACAATTACTGTGAAGGGAATAACTGGCTAATTGGTACTGTAGAAAGAGTTTTTCCAAGTGACGATGGGAAAGTACGTAAGGTGGAACTCAGGGTTTTACAGGACGGTAAACCAAAGATTTACGTGAGGTCATTATCTGAAATTGTGTCACTCGTTGAACCAGAATAAATCTAGTTAATTTTGGTTCAGCCAACTGTGAACTTATACTATTGTTATTGAATTGTTTGATTGCATTTTCATATATAATATTTTTTTTGAATTTTTTTACATTTTGTATAGTGATTTCAATTGAAATCACAAGGGGAGTGTACTGACTCACTTCCGCAACTTATTTCGGTTCCCATGTGTTTTGTTTTTATTAGCTCACCTGACCCGAAGGGTCATGTGAGCTATTGTCATCGTTAAGCGCCCGTCGTCCGTCCGTCCGTTAACTTTTATTCAAAGATCTTCTTCTCTGTAACCACTGAAGGGATTGTATTGATACTTGGTATACATGATCTTTAGGATGTCCTCTACCAAGTTTGTGAATTATATACATGTCGACCAACCAAGATGGCCGCCGTTGCTAAAAATAGACCATTGTTTTTGGCTTATAACTCAAAAAAATATAAGAGATAGAGAAAATCCGAAGCAACCTTCCTTGTTCAGCATCAAAAGCTCTACGAATCTTCATTGAGTCGAAGTTGTGAAACAACTCCTTATAGGAGTTATTGCCCTTTAATCATCAAATTTGACCATTTTTGCAGTTTTTGGACAATATCTTGAAAACCGTTAGAGCTAGAGGAAAAGTTAGCATTGCAGAATTGTTTAGCTCATTGAGATCTACAAAAATGATTCAGGGTCTAAATTGTCAGATCAGCCGTTTAAGAGTTATTCCCCTTTAACTGTTTTTTCCATTAATTTACACTGATTTTCAAAAATCTTCTTCTCTAAAACTACTGAAGGGATTGCATTGATACTTGGTATACATGATCTTTAGGATGTCCTCTACCAAGTTTGTGAATTATATACATGTCGACCAACCAACATGGCCGCCGTTGCTAAAAATAGAATAGGGGGGTCAGACCATTGTTTTTGGCTTATAACTCAAAAAGTATAAGAGATAGAGAAAATCCGAAGCAACTTCCCTTGTTCAGCATCAAAAGCTCTACGAATCTTTCGATGGAGTCGAAGTTGTGAAACGACTCCTTATAGGAGTTATTGTCCTTTAATCATCAAAATTGACCATTTTTGCAGTTTTGGACAATATCTTGAAAATCGTTAGAGCTAGAGGAAAAGTTAGCATTGCAGAATTGTTTAGCTCATTGAGATCTACAAAAATGATTTCAGGGTCTAAATTCTCAGATCAGCCGTTTAAGAGTTATTCCCCTTTAACTGTTTTTTCCATTAATTTACACTGATTTTCAAAAATCTTCTTCTCTTAAACCACTGAAGGGATTGCATTGATACTTGGTATACATGATCTTTAGGATGTCCTCTACCAAGTTTGTGAATTATATACATGTCAACCAACCAACATGTTCGCCGTTGCTAAAAATAGAACAGGGGGGGTCAAACCATTGTTTTTGGCTTATAACTCAAAAAGTATAAGAGATAAAGAAAATCGGAAGCAAATTTTTTTGTTCAGCATCAAAAGGTCCTTACAGTAGTTATTGCCCTGTTATTTCTGTTTTTTTCTATTAATTTAAACTGATTTCCAAAAATCTTCTCTGAAACCACTGAAAGGATTGTTTTGCAACTTTGTATACTTGAAAGTTTGTGAAATTTATTCAAACTTTGGCATAAGAGATCAGGTGAGCGATTCAGGCTCCTGGGAGCCTCTAGTTAGTTTATCCACATTGTTTTAAACTTCCGCTAATTGTCTATGCTAAAATATTATTTATACATTGTTTTTGGTGCTTGATACCACAGAGGAAGTTTTTATACGACCGCAAAAAAAAATTGCGGACGTATAATGGTATGATGTCGTCGTCGTCGAAGTTGTCCACGTCGTATGTTAACTTTAGTGTTACCACAATAACTTTAGTATACTACACCGCCACTACAACTTATCGTGTTTAATAATATTTAGTTCCAGTTATCCGATTGCTATAAAACTTGACAATGATGTTCCTTACCATAAAAGGATGAATGGGACTGATTTTGGGGGTCTCCCCATTTTTCGTTTCAAAATTAGGTGTCAAAAAGGGGCCAAAAATGTTAATTTTATGTTTGTTGGCACGATTACTTTAGTTCTAGTTATCCAATTGCTTTGTACTTTGGCAATAATGTTCTTAACCATAAAAGGGTGAATGGGATTGATTTTGGGGGTCTCCCCTTTTTTTACTTCAAAATTAGGGGCCAAAAAGGGGAAAAAAATCAAATATTTTATTGTTTCCACAATAACTTCCGTCCTTGTTGGCTTATTGCTGTGAAATTTGTGAAGAATCATTCATACAATAAAAGAATGAACTGAATGAACTTTCGCGCCCCCCCTTTTCCCTGTGAAGTAATTAAGGACCAAAAGGGGCCAAAATGGTAACATTTTTATTAGTGGACCGATTTTGAAAAGTTTTTCTGCATGTTTGTTCTTGTCAAATAGCGGATGCAAAATTGAGAATTAATTTTTGCTATCCCATCTTTTTCCCCTTATTATGTAAGAAGCAGAGGTACCAATGGGGTATCAAAATGTCAAAAGTCCGAAAGAGCAGAGACAAAACCAGTTAACAACAAGAACGGGAAAAAAAAACAGACAACATGTGAAACATGGAAACACAAAATAACTGAATATTAATCAACAACGCGAACTCCAGTCGAAAGAAGAGTGAACTCAGGTGCTCCGGAAGAGTAAGCAGTTCCTGCTTCCTATAGCACTCCCGTCGCGTTGCCAATAGTCCATTCAGCGTATCAAATCCGATAAAGGAAGACAAAACAACACCCTATGACAAACATCTGAGAGATCAAAATCTCATATTTAATGTAATTAGGGACCAAAAGGGACCAAAATCGAATTTGTTTTACTTTTGATCCGATTTTGAAATTTTTTTTTTGCATGTTTGTTCTTGTCAAATAGTGGATACAAAATTGAGAATTGATTTTTGCTACATCCCCCCTTTTTTACTATTATGGAATAAGAAGCCAAAATCTAAACTTGGTTGTTTGTTGTCTGATTTAATGCACATGGTCGATATCCTCGGTGCTGGATTTGGCTTCCTTGTTCGAACGTTTTGGTTTTGAGTACTTTTCGTTTTCAACAGTTTTGGAATTTGACCTTCCAATGTTTTGATTTAAATGCTACTGATGAGAGGTTACTCCTTGAAATATCGATATATAGCATATCTGAATTATCCGTTCATAACCGCGTTTGGAATTTGTAATTTTGATCTCCTTTGGAAAAAAAAATTTCCTTTTAAAATGTGAATTTAGAAAGTCCACCAAAAGCTGCACGTGTAAAAAACCTTTGTCAGTCCACCATGGGCTGCATATGTCCAGAGCAATTGACTATTTTATATGGATTGGGCATAAAAGGTACAGAGTTCAACATGTTGCGGTCGTATCATGCTGCGCTCGGCTAAGCTTTTTATTTTATAATACATGAATACATTACAAAATTCATAAAATGACATTACTTTTTTTAAAACGAAATCCCAAAAATGTTTTACTATAAATCAATTAACCTTAACTAGTGACAGATTAGCATACAACTCAATTGTTATGTTGGGCCTGCTCATAAAAAAGGGGACTTTTCTCTGGGCCAGAAATTATCTGCCTGTCGTCGTTGGAATCCACTCAAACTGCAGCTAGGTGCACTCCCAAAATTGCTGTTCTTTTTTCTTCAGGCGCGGGATATTCTTTTTCTTGGTTGTATAACCTAATGGTTGGATTTTTCCTTCTTAAGCTCCAATAGTGTTAGCAGTTTTATTTTGGGTTGGTACTCTTTGTTAAATTGAGTATATGTTCTGTTTTCAGGAATATGTTCTCCTTCATACTGATCAGCATTGAGCTCATAACTAAGATAATTGTTGAGACTGGCTCTGCTGATGTAGTTGAAAGCATGACAGAATTAGATGATTTTCTTGAAAGACTTGACATTAAATTTTTTACCTATGATGTTCATGGAACCACAGTCTTAGCGGTTTGGAAAACGTGGCATGTAACGTTTGGTTCTTACTTGAGGAATGGTTCTTTTTCAAAGTTACACAATTATGAATTTGTATTTCAATTTTATTTCATTTTATGGTAAACGAAAGACATGTTTAGGCACTCATCCCCTTTTTAGCATTGTGTCCCCATTTCCTCCACTTCATGTCCCGTGCGGGGCCCGGGTGGCGAATAGGCCCGCAGCAGAGCCTAGCTTGTCGTAAGAGGCGACTAAGGGTCTTGGGATTCTGACGTCGGGTCAGTGCTCAGCCCACAGAGCGACCAAGTGTGTACCCTAGGTGGCTGAATAGGGTAGCCCTCGTCCGCGGGGGTTGTCAGGTCTATAATACGGAAACCCTGACCGCCGACCATAGTGGGCCAACGTGTGTGGAGAGTGCCACGCTTCATGCACGTAAAAGACCCCTTTGTGGACCGCCCAGTAGTGCACCACATAGGCTAAATTTTCCGCCCCTACCCATCTCTCCCCTTTTCCTGTGGTTCTTCAAAATTTACCGTTCCTTTGTGTCCCACCCCATTCCCATATTTCATTTATCATCATCATTTCATGTTCATTTTATCATCCTTTTCATGTTCATCGCCTGTAAATAACCTTTATAGCGTTGCACGGGCGTAAAACACCAACTCACTCACTCACTCCTCCACTTCATCATCATTTCATGTTCATTGTATCATCACTTTCATGTTGATCTCCCGGATATAGCCGAAATCGTGCTGCTTGGGAGTAAAGCAATAACTAACTAACTAACCTTTTTGGCATTGATTTGATAAATACATGTATCCATATCAGTCTTAGAAGTTAGGATCACACCGTGATTTTTAGTTTTTGTTCTATATATATATATAATTATCCAATACAAAATTCACGTGAATTTCACTTGCCGGAAAGGATGTTTACTGGCAAGGGGCAAGCGGACCAGTACCAATTTCGCAGACTGAATTGCCATAAGTACATATAGGTGGGAACTTTTGTCAAAGTTGATGTACACATGTACATGTATTTATCTAAGTCTAATGATTATTTAAAATTTTGCATGATGATTTGTATCTGAAGTTTGAGGTTCTATATGCATTTCTGCTCCCACAAAAAAATACATTTTGTTTTGGCTGCCTGTCTGGCTGGTTAATTGCATTTCTGATGTTGAATTTTGTATAGGATTTTAATATCTATTTTTTCAGGTACTGGGGTATATATGTGAAGTAAAATTTTTCATTTTAATTTCAGACCAAAGTAACAGGAAGACACAGTCGTTTTGTGAAGAATGTGATGTGTGGTATTCTGGGCCTCATAGATGTCATCAAACAGGTAATTTTTTGGCAAAATTGACTTAAGCAGCATAAAAGGTAGCAATGAATTATTCAAATGTCAAAAGTGTGAAAGGGCTGAGACAAATCCAGCAAACACACGTGAGAACAGCACAAAGAAACAGACCACATAGAAACATGCAAAAATAACTGAAAAGCAATCAACAACATGAACTGAAGTAGCAACAAGAGTGAACTCAGGTTCTCAGTAAGGGTAAACAGTTTGTGCTTGTTGCAAAGACCGTCAATTCAGCATGTCAATTTTCGTTGAAGGACAGCAAAACTAGATTTTCCTGACATATGTGCCTGAAGTTAAGGTTATTAGGTTATTTGACATTGAATGGGTCATTTTTAAGGGGTCGTCTGACAATATGGTTTAACTTAATGAAGTAATGATTGTACAGAGTAATATTTTAGCAATTGAAACCTTTTAATAATTTTCTTTCTTTCAAGATTCTAAGAGGAATGACTTTTAAATGAACAGTATAACAATCTTGACCTTATTTCATATTTTGTTGATCAATTTGCAATTTACATTTTCAAATATATCATAAACATTACAAGATATAGAGCTTAATACATTTTTGTAAGTGTAAAATTCATGAAAAATAAACTAGAGGCTCCCAGGAGCCTGAATCGCCCACCTGATCTCTTATGCCAAAGTTTGAATTAATTTCACAAACTTTCAAGAATACAAAGTTGCAAAACAATCCTTTCAGTGGTTTCATAGAAGATTTTTGGAAATCAGTTTAAATTAGTAGAAAAAAACAGTTAAAGGGCAATAACTCCTATAAGGACCATAGCAATGGCAGCCATGTTGATTGGCAGACATGTATATAATTCACAATCTTGGCAGACGAAATCCTAAAGATCTAGTGTACCTAGTTTCAAAGCAATCCCTTCAGTGGTTTCAGAGAAGAAGATTTTTGAAAATCAGTTAAAATTAATGGAAAAAAAACAGATAAAGGGGAATAACTCTTAAATGGCTGATCTGACAATTTTGACCCTGAAATCATTTTTGTAGATCTGAATGAGCTTAACAATTCTGCAATGCTAACTTTTCCTCTAGCTCTAACGGTTTTCAAGATATTGTCCAAAAACTGCAAAAATGGTCAATTTTGATGATTAAAGGGCAATAACTCCTATAAGGAGTCGTTTCACAATTTTTGACTCTATGGAGAGATTTGTAGATCTTATAATGCTGAACATGAAAGGTTGCTTCGGATTTTCTCTATCTCTTATACTTTTCGAGTTATTAGCCAAAAACAATGGTCTGACCCCCCTGTTCTATTTTTAGCAACGGTGGCCATGTTGGTTGGTCGACGTGTATATAATTCACAAACTTAGTAGAGGACATCCTAAAGATCAAGTATACCAAGTATCAATGCAATCCCTTCAGTGGTTTCAGAGAAGAAGATTTTTGAAAATCAGTGTAAATTAATGGAAAAAACAGTTAAAGGGGAATAACTCTTAAACGGTTGATCTGACAATTTTGACCCTGAAATCATTTTCGTAGATCTTGATGAGCTTAACAATTCTGCAATGCTTACTTTTCCTCTAGCTCTAACGGTTTTCAAGATATAGTCCAAAAACTGAAAAAAATGGTCAATTTTGATGATTAAAGGGCAATAACTCCTATAAGGAGCCGTTTCACAACTTCGACTCAAGGAAGAGATTTGTAGAGCTTTTGATGCTAAACAAGGTAGGTTGCTTCAGATTTTCTCTATCTCTTATACTTTTCCAGTTATAAGCCAAAAACAATGGTCTGACCCCCCTGTTCTATTTTTAGCAATGGCGGCCATGTTGGTTTGTCGACATGTATATAATTCACAAACTTGGTAGAGGACATCCTAAAGATCAAGTATACCAAGTTTCAATGCAATCCCTTCAGTGGTTTCAGAGAAGATCTTTGAAGAAAAGTTAGCGGACGGACGGACGGACGGACGACGGACGCTTAACGATGACAATAGCTCACATGACCCTTCGGGTCAGGTGAGCTAAAAACTGCAAAAATGGTCAATTTTGACGATTAAAGGGCAATAACTCCTGTAAGGAGTCGTTTCACAACTTCGACTAAATGGAGAGATTTGTAGAGCTTTTGATGCGGAACAAGTTAGGTTGCTTCGGATTTTCTCTATCTCTTATACTTTTGGAGTTATAAGCCAAAAACAATGGTCTGACCCCCTGTTCTATTTTTAGCAACGGCGGCCATGTTGGTTGGTCGACATGTATATAATTCACAAACTTGGTAGAGGACATCCTAAAGATCATGTATACCAAGTATCAATGCAATCCCTTTAGTAGTTTTAGAGAAGAAGATTTTTGAAAATCAGTGTAAATTAATGGAAAAAAACAGTTAAAGGGGAATAACTCTTAAACGGCTGATCTGACAATTTAGACCCTGAATCATTTTTGTAGATCTCAATGAGCTAAACAATTCTGCAATGCTAACTTTCTCAGCAGGCTTTCCACAGATGGGTGTTAGTTTCCCAAATTTGGCTAGGGTTGAAAATATAGAAAATTTTACAAAACCTGTTGCTATGGTTACCTAATATTATATCATATATTTTTATTTGAAAAAATGTGGTATTTGGCACTTCCCCAAAATTTTGATACATAATTTAGTGTTGCTAGCTTTATATGTAAACAACATGGTGGATGCAAAGGGAAACTAGGATGGTGTATTTTTAGGTAATTTTCTTTGCATTAAAATAAAAACTTTTTATGGCCACTAAGATAGCGCAAAATCAAAACGGCGATGACCCAGGTTGAGGCTATTTTTCTCAAAATTAAACATCTGCTCTACAGGAAACTGAAATAAAATGTCAACATATTTGGGAAGAACAGTTTTCAAATTTCATGCAAAAAAAGTGTGGTGACACTGTTTTTTAGGTTTTTGGAAGCAAATTATTGCTGTTTCCATGGCAACAGTGTAATGCAAAATCCTTTTTTTTATACATTATGACCCCTTTTTCTCAAAGTATGTTTATTTATGAACCACTTGATGTATACATGTAGCTATGCCAGAAAAACAGTTGAATCTCTACAGATATTTAAGTAAAGGGGGTCCTGCCCCTTAGAAAAAACAGGGATATCTATGGAGCGCTGGCTCAATGAGCTTAACAGTTCTGCAATGCTAACTTTTCCTCTAGCTCTAACAGTTTTCAAGATATAGTCAAAAAACTGCAAAAATGGTCAATTTTGATGATTAAAGGGCATTAACCCCTATAAGGAGTCGTTTCACAACTTCGACTCAATGGAGAGATTCTTAGAGCTTTTGATGCTGAACAAGGAAGGTTGCTTCGGATTTTCTCTATCTCTTATACTTTTTGAGTTATAAGCCAAAAACAATGGTCTGACCCCCCTGTTCTATTTTTAGCAACGGCGGCCATGTTGGTTGGTGGACATGTATATAATTCACAAACTTGGTAGAGGACATCCTAAAGATCATGTATACCAAGTATCAATGCAATCCCTTCAGTGGTTTTAGAGAAGAAGATTTTTGAAAATCAGTGTAAATTAATGGAAAAAAACAGTTAAAGGGGAATAACTCTTAAACGGCTGATCTGACAATTTAGACCCTGAAATCATTTTTGTAGATCTCAATGAGCTTAACAATTCTGCAATGCTAACTTTTCCTCTAGCTCTAAGGGTTTTCAAGATATAGTCCAAAAACTGCAAAAATGGTCAATTTTGACGATTAAAGGGCAATAACTCCTGTAAGGAGTCGTTTCACAACTTCGACTCAATGGAGAGATTTGTAGAGCTTTTGATGCTGAACAAGGAAAGTTGCTTCGGATTTTCTCTATCTCTTATACTTTTTGAGTTATAAGCCAAAAACAATGGTCTGACCCCCCTGTTCTATTTTTAGCAATGGCGGCCATGTTGGTTGGTCGACATGTATATAATTCACAAACTTGGTAGAGGACATCCTAAAGATCATGTATACCAAGTATCAATGCAATCCCTTCAGTGGTTTCAGAGAAGAAGATGTTTGAAGAAAAGTTAACGGACGACGGACGGACGGACGACGGACGCTTAACGATGACAATAGCTCACATGGCCCTTCGGGTCAGGTGAGCTAAAAAAAGGCAATTACTCTTTCATGTTTTGTTACTTCTTCTTTAAAATTTCAGGGCTGGTTGATCATAGAATATTGATCACTTTTGTTCTCAATCAGAATTTAAAATCTGCCACCCTTTTGAGTTATCAGCAACAAAAGCTGCAATTTACAGTAATGATCTATTTCTAGCTACTGCGGCCATGTTTTACAACCACTTTAAAAACCCAAACATCAGTTGCATACACTTAATGCTAATAAATGATCATAACAAGTTTGGTTCAAATGGGCTTAATGGTGTATGAGGAGTTAATGATTTCAATGTAAATAGGAAATGCTGATAAAATAATTTATTGACGTTATAAGCGGAATAACCCCTAAAAGGAAGAGTCCTACATCGTTGACCTCATACATATTGTTTACATCTTGATAAGTCTACGTTGACTTACCGAGAACGAAATGGACTTTATCCGTCGTAAATAAACTAAACACGGGAGGATATACGATATTGATATGTGGAATAAGTGTACGCGACACAACAAAACATAAACAAACAGCAATTCAAAAAATCACAACGGACTTGTGAGATCTGCCTTCATTCGAACCAGAAATGGATTAACTACAAGACCTATCGTAAAACTGTACCTGCTTGAGGTGACATCAGGAACGTACAGAACAGGTAATACTATAAGAAGGGAGCTTCAACTGACTCTATTCCATGAAATTAACTCTCCATCTCTGACAATTAAATTATGGGGAGACCATGCCATCAAAGCGATCCCACAATTGATTCAAAAGTTAAAATAACAAGCCTGGTAGTAGTACATGTAGAATACAAAGGGAAAATAGAATGCAATTCAACAGCACATACAAAAATTGAGGTTAGTGTGTTAAATAACTATCTTGAAGAGTACATATTGTGCATAAACACTTGATAAAAGCTGCAAATGCGATGGTGCTAATAAACTTTGTCATCTTATCAAGAAGTCGTTTTATGACATAAAACAGTTAACACAGAATGACAAGAACAAAAAAAGGCTTTGGCAAAGTTTCCTGGCTTAGGACAGGCACATATAATATGTGGCCTGGTTAAACTAGTTTTTTGGATCCAACCTTTCCCCTATTGATAAGCTTGCACAAAGCTACATATAAAACACACTGTAAAACTCAATCGACAAAAATTCAATTCAACAAGAGAGAACCTAAGACAAAATACTGTACGAAAACAAAAAGACGAGGAGGAACTCTCTTGAGAACACTCGAAGTTACTGACAACAGTTTCACGAAAATCTTGTATATTCCTTTAAATGTCAATAAATTTTAACTGCATTTATCATTTTTACACTATAAGCAATATTTTCGTACAAAATTTGACATCAAATGGAATGAATTGCACCCGGTGTGATTTCACTTTCGGCGTTGCTCCGTTACGAGCAATGGGACCGCATCGTAGCTCCGCCCATTCAAATGTGTCCAATGAACTACAATATTGTAGCTATTGAATTTGGTGCGTAATCTTGATTAACAGCTGAAAAAAGGGTCAAAACCAGCTGGTTTACGCCTTAACATTTCGTACGGATGTATTTATCGAATCATTTCAAAATGTTGAAAGTTTGTTGGCAACATATCAAAGATTAATCCTGAAAAGTTTCAGTTAAATTGGTTCGGTGTTTTTAAAATCGTTAACAGACAACGACAGATGCAAAGTGATGGCAATGTAAGCTAGTTGTGGAAGTAGTGTTACCGAATGTACTTATATAAACTATTGGGATACATATGGACGGATGAATCACTTTTCCTCTTCCAAAATGCATTAGAATCCCCAGATGTTAAAGAAAACATTGACATTTTTTTCTAAAAACAGAAAAATATGATACACAAAAACCATTGAGTGACGCTTCTGTAGAATTATCAGATATTATTTTATCAGCAGCTGAAAAATCTCTGAAAACCCGAAAACTTTAAATGAAGGGCAATCACATATTAAAATATTTATTTTTGCTCTGAACTTTATTCTATGAGAAACAATCTTACGGATATATATACAAGATATCCCGACCCAAAGGTTCGGGGACATTATTATAAACTGCTAAAAATTATAGAAAAGCCAGAAACGCAAAATACAAATCGTATAAATAGTCACTTTAAAAACAAATTGAAGCTTTACACGAATGAACCCAAAACAATATTGGCGTCTACCCACTGAACACAGAACGGTATCGGAACGTTAGTTTATAGTTCTCTCAGGGTTTTTTATATATATATAAAGAACTATATAGTTCTCAGAACGTTTTAAAAACGTCCCTTCGTAACGTTCCGCTGTAACCTTTTTAAAACGTTCCGTACGAACGTTATTATATCGTTCTATCAAGGTCCCTTCATAACGTTCCGCCGTAACCTTTTTAAGACGTTCCGTACGAACGTTATTATATCGTTCTATGAAGGTCAAATATTTCATGGATCGTTCTGAGACCGTTAGTACAAAACGCAGGAAAACGGACTGTAATTAAAACGTTTTAAGAAGGTTTTAAAGGTCATTCGAAAAAAATAAAGAATTTCTTCTTTAATACATGTAAGATACTCATTAAAACTTTATTGTTATACATGTAGCATGCATAATTCCTTAACAATAATTTGAGAAAAGGAATTATTTTAAATGCGTCAAGCGATATGTATTTCAGCATTTTAAAAAGGATTCCTTATTTTTTTTATAGATACATTCAATGGTATTTGTCAATATATCATGGTCTAATTTACATTTTTAAAAATATGAATTATCGCAATTGTTTATATTCTTATAAAAATACAAATTTACATAAAAATAATTTCAATTTCAAATTCGGTAATAAACATGTGAAGTATCTTGCACTTGAAAATAGACATGCGCACAACAGTATCGCCCGCGTTTGAAAAATTATGACTGCCGACAGGATAGACACATTTCAATGTCTCGGATATACCGGTAAGAAACTATTTTTATTTTGACAAAATGTTAGAAAAGAACAAATTATATTTGGGATTCTAACGGATTTGATTAATATGTGTAAACTATCATACTATTTATACAAAATATTCTTAAATAACAAATGAACAATCAGACAATCAACTTTTCGTGTTCATGCACATTTATGTAATTAATAATATATTTGTTAACGACAATTCTATAAATTTGTGTTTATTTTGATTTCATTTGTTGATATATACATACACGATATATAGAAGATATTAAATCAAAATAATTAAGCTTAGAGTTTGTGTATTTAAAAACGAGTGCTTTATCTCTACACACAGATATCAAATTGCATCTGCTACAACACCGGTCATGCTGACCCAAGATAAGAAAATATCTAAACTTGATACACTAATCGTAATTAGTTGATACAAGAAAGTGCAATTAAGTGTAATGATTTTATCATTCAATGTTAAAAAATAGAAATACATAACGAGCGGTTTTACCATTCAAATGTTTTTTTTTTCTTTTCAGGTCCACTCACAATAATATGCATACATGCAGGATAGAAAAAATAATGCCGGCTTAACTCAATTAGAAACTTCAAAGTGTGTTGGTGATGTTAAAGGGTTGACTTTGATAGGTGGTTGAGGTAGGATATGAGATTACTTATTTTGCATCATATTCAAAGCAACAATATATTCTTGGATCTTAACCCATTTAATGTCCCGTGCGGGGCCCGGGTGGCGAATAGGCCCGCAGCAGAACCTAGCTTGTCGTAAGAGGCGACTAAGGGTCTTGGGATTCTGACGTCGGGTCAGTGCTCAGCCCACAGAGCGACCAAGTGTGTACCCTAGGTGGCTGAATAGGGTAGCCCTCGTCCGCGGGGGTTGTCAGGTCTATAATACGGAAACCCTGACCGCCGACCATAGGGGGCCAACGTGTGTGGAGAGTGCCACGCTTCATGCACGTAAAAGACCCCTTTGTGGACCGCCCAGTAGTGCACCACATAGGCTAAATTTTCCGACCCTACCCACCTCTCCCCTTTTTCCTGTGGTTCTTCAAAATTTACCGGTCCTTTGTTTCCCACCCCATCCCCATATTTCATTTATCATCATCATTTCATGTTCATTTTATCATCCTTTTCATGTTCATCGCCTGTAAATAACCTATATAGCGTTGCACGGGCGTAAAACACCAACTCACTCACTCACTCACTCCAGACGTTTTGTTTTTGGCAATGCTCATAAGGGAAAGCGAGATAATTAGATAACATAACCTGTTGATACAAAATGATAACCTGCTAATGCACAAATACTGCATAACAATATTTATCAATTTACAACTAGTTGTGTTGTGACAATGGTTGCTTTTTTTCATTTCAGCCATTTTGGTTGATAATTCTAAAGGTAAGATATAATGATAATAAAATGTGGTTTTGGACTCTTTCTGGATACAAATACCAAAATGGTTTAAACAGTTAGTTTGTGTATGCTGTATATTGACATTTCAAGGAGTAACCTCTCATCAGCAGCATTCACATCAAAACATTGGGAGGTCAAAAATCAAAATTATTGAAAATGAAAAGTACTCAGAACCAAAATGTTTTAACAGGGAAGCACAATCCAGCACTGAGCTCAAGGTTATCAACCATGTGCATTATGGTAAGGAACATCATTGTTTAATTTTAAAGCAATCGGATAACTAGAACTTAAGTTATTGTGGGAACACTAAAGGTAACAGACAACACAGACGATGACGACAGAATCATACTATTGTAATCCGCAATTTTTGGGGGGTCGTATAAAAAAGTTTAAATTTTGGCCCCTTTTTACATAATTGTGGTAGTAAAGGGGGTAACAAAAATTAATTTTCAATTTTCTATCCGCTAATTGTCCCGTGCGGGGCCCGGGTGGCGAATAGGCCCGCAGCAGAGCCTAGCTTGTCGTAAGAGGCGACTAAGGGTCTTGGGATTCTGACGTCGGGTCAGTGCTCAGCCCACAGAGCGACCAAGTGTGTACCCTAGGTGGCTGAATAGGGTAGCCCTCGTCCGCGGGGGTTGTCAGGTCTATAATACGGAAACCCTGACCGCCGACCATAGTGGGCCAACGTGTGTGGAGAGTGCCACGCTTCATGCACGTAAAAGACCCCTTTGTGGACCGCCCAGTAGTGCACCACATAGGCTAAATTTTCCGACCCTACCCACCTCTCCCCTTTTTCCTGTGGTTCTTCAAAATTTACCGGTCCTTTGTTTCCCACCCCATTCCCATATTTCATTTATCATCATCATTTCATGTTCATTTTATCATCCTTTTCATGTTCATCGCCTGTAAATAACCTATATAGCGTTGCACGGGCGTAAAACACCAACTCACTCATTCACTCTATCCGCTAATTTGACAAAAACAAACATGCAAAACAAATTATCAAAATCGGACCACAAATACTAAAGTATCGATTTTGGCACCTAATTACGTAATAGAAAGAAAAGGGGGTAGCAAAAATTAATTCTAAATTTTCTAAATAAAAGCTGTGAGGTCATTGATTTTGAAAAGAGTAAATTCTTTACAGGGCTCAATGAGCACAAAAGCAACATCAATTTATTAACAACGCTGATTTTGCAGAAACACTGTCCACCTTACATGACAAATATGATGTTGTACCTGCAAACAAAGCACCAAATAACATCATTTTTGTGTGCAAGAAACATATTGATTGTTTGACAGCTGAATCAGGGGTTGGTTGTACCAGCAATAGCACCACATACACTGCTAAAACACTGTCAAAGGAGGAAATTATTTACAATCACAAATCTGTCATTTCCTCCTTAGGGCTTTCTGTTGGTGCTGACATTTCATCCCTGTATTGTATTCCTAAATTACATACAAATCCATACAAGCGGCGCTTCATTGCAGGGTCATCAAAATGTACCACTAAACCTCTTTCAGTTATGTTGACTTCAATACTAACGGCAATAAAATCCGGGCTCCAGAAATATTACGATTGTTGTTATTCTAGATATGGTGTAGATCAAATGTGGATCCTGACGACTTCGAAAGAACTAATGGAGATTCTTGACTCGAAATCAGTTTCATCTTGCAACAGCATCAAAACTTTCGATTTCTCCACTCTTTACACTTCTTTTTCTCATGAACAACTCAAATCACGAATGGTTAATACTGTGTGTTAGTTTGTGCTTTGTTATTGATTATCAATTGGGGAAGGCCCAAAAACTAGTTTAACCCTGCCACATTTAAAATATGCCTGCCCTAAGCCAGGAATCTTTATCAAACCTTTTGTATGTTTCGTCGAATTAATTCTAATTGTTTTTTGTCTAGAAGAGGGCCTTTCCTTAGTCCTCGTTAATCAACTCATTAATAATTTCTATACCACGGTCCCCAGTCTACCAAAATATAGCAAGCTCTTTGTCATCAGAAACATATCCTTAAACCTAACGGACATGTCTTGAAGTTCATCGAGGATCCCACAGGTTGAAAAATAGGGACATGGGAGAAAGCTGCGCAGATTTGACTGCTTAGACTTGTAGTTTGCTATAAACATACAAACAATGTCCTCCTTTACATCTGAATCAGCTGTTTCACTGTCATTACTGTTGACATTGTTAATTTTGTTGACATTGTCATCGTCTGCTATATGAACATGTTCGTGTACAGGTGGCCCCGATTCTGCAGGCATTTGTTCTTTTCGTCTGTATTTTCATCCTTGTCTTGTTCAGTTTCACTTTCGATTTCCCCAAGCCGAAATTTGGGATTATTTACGGTTCAAGCAAATCTATATCGTCATCGATTATATCGATCACTGGGTCAGCCATTTTAATTGTTTTGCAAATTACCATTGCCCACTAGATTATTACGCGCACAAATTAGAATACGGTTCCGACAGGTAGATCAAAGAATTTACGACCGAGAATAGCCAATCAAAATAATGTAACATTATTATTGCATTAGCATAAGAATAACATATTTTTGTAGTAAGGTTTGAGTACGTAAATATGTCTAGTTTTATTTGAAACATACTGTTATAACGGTAATTTGTGTCCTTGAAAGTTGTAGGGGCACATGACTACGTAATTCCAAAGACGTCATTATCACTAGATATCCAGTTCTGGGAACCATCGTAATTAAACGTTGGTCCCAGAACTGGACCGTCAAATTTCCCCCTGCCACCAACATCTCAATTTTGCGCATACTGTGCGCTGGCAAATTGATTTCTTTGATCGTCTGAAAAGAGTAAAACAATGAGTACACTGGTCTAATTATTTGGGCCATTAAACATTGCAATCTATAACTATTCCGGTGTGTCTTCCATGTTTCATATTTTCTCTTGGACACTGACAATGATCCTCGAAGTTCGGTATTTTTGTTATTACTTTTTTTTTCATACGCAAAGAAACATTTATCTTGAATTTTAAGCTGCAAATCTAATTTGTCTAGTATGTCAGAAAAAGCACCAACTAATATTCCATGTATTTGAAAGAAACTCGTTTGTACTTTTGATTAATACTAATTTACTCTAAGCGAAAGACAAGATAGACAACTTACATCTATTATAGTTCCCTGGATGGAGGTCCTGCTTTGGGTAGGCATGGTGACCATCTCATAAGGGGTCTTCATGGGAGGGATTTTCATTCCCCCTGCAACACTTGTCAAGCGGGTCATTTCCTCCGTCCGAAATTCTGTGTTCAGGATCTTATATGAAATGATAAGAAAAATAATGATAAATGTTTGACAAATTTAGTTTAAGAGTCTCTCCTTAATGAGGCGATCAAGACAATTTTTATCTAATAGCTTACAATAAGCTGAAGATTGGAGTGAGTAACAGGTTTTCTATATGTGCAATAGTTTTCATTCTTCAGGGTACAAACCGAAAAAAAACTACTATTGACCTTTAAATGGCCATTTCATCATAGGACAACGTTGGCCAGAAGAAGACTTTTGTAGAGCTTCTGATTTAAATTAACCTATTAGAGCATTCGAATTCTATTCGTATACTAACTTATACGCTATTCTTAGTGATCAATCATATATTCTATTTTGTGAAACTAAATGATCATCGAATCCATTTCAAAATTAAAACATGTCATAATTTCTTCGAAGTTTCAATAAAAATGGTTCAGTCTGTGGTTTCAGCTTTTTATACGACCGCAAAAAATTTGCGGACGTATAATGGTATGATGCTGTCGTCTGCGTTGTTGTCTGTTAACTTTAGTGTTCCCACATAACTTTAGTTCTAATTATCAGATTGCTATGAAATTTTACAGTTATGTTCCTTACCATAAAAGGATGGATGGGATTGATTTTGGGGGTCCCCCTTTTTTCGTTTAGAAATTAGGGGCCAAAAATACTACTTTTTTGTTTTGTTTCCACAATAACTTTAGTTCTAGTTATCTGATTGCTATGAAATTTGACAGTGATGTTCCTTACCATAAAAGGATGAATGGGATTGACTTTGGTGCCCCCCCCCTTTCTTCGTTTCGAAATCAGGGGCCCAAAGGGGGCAAAAAATGCATATATTTTATTTGTTTCCACCATAACTTTGGTCCTAGTTGCCCTATTGCTGTGAAATTTGTCAAGAATGTTTCTTACATTAAAAGTATGAACCTGATGAATTTTCGTGCCCCCTTGTTTTCCCGCTATGTAGTTAGAGGCCAAAATCGAAACTTTTTTATTTGTGATCCGATTTTGAATTTGTTTTTGCATGTTTGTTCTCGTCAAATAGGGGATACAAAATTAAGAATGAAATTTTGCAACCCCCCCCCCCCCTGTTCCCCCTATTATGTAATTAGGTCCAAAAGGGGCCAAAATCGAAACTTTTTATTTGTGGTACAATTTTGAACTTTTTTACATGTTTGTTCTTGTCAAATAGGAGATGCAAAATTGAGAATGAATTTTTGTGACCGCCCTTTTTTTCCCCTGTTATGTAATTAGGGGCCAAAAGGTACCAAAATCGACACTTTTTTAATTCCCCGACACTTTTGAGTTGGAGAATACATCAAAGCTTAAAATTATCTGTCTAAATTTCAAAATTGTCTAAACCCTAAGGTTCTTCCTACCCCAGACATAGGTTGAATATCTTAGTAATAATTTGATTCCCCAGTTTGGTATTTTTGGTTATACTGTTCTATGCTCTTCATTTTCATACAGTGTTTGGCATTTTCAATATTTTTGGTAGAGCGCCTCTGATGAGTCTTGAATAGACGAAACGCGCGTCAGGCGTAGCAAAATTTATTGTCTGGAACTTTGTTGTCGTTTGTATTACTTGTAATCCGATTTTGAAATTTTAATGCATGTTTGTTCTTGTCGATTAGCGGATACAAAATGAGAATTATTTTTTGCGACCCCCTTTTCCCCTCTATTACTTAATTAGGGCCAATAGGGGCCAAAATCGAAACTTTTATTGCGTGAAAACATCAATGATAATAGATTAACCAAGAATAGGGTAAATTTCTTAATATGAAATTGAGCGGGGATATTGAAATGTTTAAAATATGATATTGCAAGTATATTTTTTTCCATTTGCTTTTAAAATAGTTACAATCTAATGAATTCCTTGTAAAATGTGGGTGGAAAGTTCACCAAAGAAGGCATGTATCAAAAACCTTTGTCCGTCCACCATGGGCTGCATGTGTCCAGAGCAATTGACTATCCATATTGGGCCTAAAAGTTACAGGGTTCAACATGTTGCGGTCGTATCATGCTGCGCTCGGCGAAGCTTTTAATTGAAATTATTAACGGACGACGGACGGCAAAGTAAAAAAAAATGATAAAAATGATTCACTAAAATAGTATATTCCTAAGTTGTGGTAAATATGCGCAATACGGGTTGACATTAAAACAAAAATATCCGTTGCACTTAACATTCGTATATATGTGTTCTCAATACATAAATTATTGGTAATTTGGTAAATTAATGATAAATAGATTATCAAAATTCTACAAAGTTTCATTAGAAAATTGCATTGAACCATAAATGTTGCGAAATATGCATACCTTTGTGGTTTTGATCAAATTGATCCCATAGCCGTTTCTCTCCACAAAATGCAGAGAGAAACAACAACCTGCTTGCAATCCTCCGACTTGGTGTTAGGACCAGCCCAATATAGTCGTCAGGCTGGTCCCCTTATCTACTAGAGCGTTCACCTGATATTTGGTGCTTGTTTTGCCCTCTTTAGTGTGTATTGTTCGAGAGGACAAACCTTCTACCACGATTAATCTTATCTGAAAGAAAAAAATACAAGGATAACGGGTGTTTACAAGTTGTTAGTCTATTCTTCGTCTTATCATTGATTATGTAGTAACGAAAACATGTATAAAATATTGTATTTTTCACCGAAATTATTTGCATATCATAAAACATTTTAATATACACGATTCATTAATATCTATTATTTATGAAATCTGTCCGTCAAAAATGGTCGGATTTCGTAAACAGAAAGTGTAGTTAAATGATAGACCCGACATCGACATCGAATTCAACGTGATGGAAGTAATCAACCCTGATGCAGTATTCCAAGTATCAAGTAGATGCAATACAAATGACAACAAAGTTCCAGACAATAAATTTTGCTATGCCTGACGCGCGTTTCGTCTATTCAAGACTCATCAGAGGCGCTCTACCAAAAATATTGAAAATGCCAAACACTGTATGAAAATGAAGAGCATAGAACAGTATAACCAAAAATACCAAACTGGGGAACCAAATTATAATAATAGATGCTGAGAAAATTAACGAAAATCTCACCCCGTCGGCTCACCCATCCAAATTTACATTTAACATTATATAATCCCCAAAATGCAAACTTTAAAATTTTATTTAATATATATTTATCATTATAAGACATTACCGCTTGGCGAGAGCCTTTATAATAGGACGAATTGCACGACTTCTGTTTCTGACGTTGGCTATGTCTGGAGTAACAAGTCACAAAACTCATATATGCATGCTCTAGGTAGTCTGTACCTCTCTACAACCTCAATATCTGCTAGGGTTTCTAAAGGATTAATCCGGTCTTTAAAAACACGTTCTCTTTTCAATACTCTCTCCGTTTGTACACCCATGACAAAAAAGCAGGCATATTTACGGGTGCCTCTTTAGTACATACGAGTGGTTAGCGTAAATTTTAAGTTTTATTTCTTAGTGAAACGGTCGTAACTCGTAAATGTGCACTTACGATTTCGTTTACGATTAACGATGTTTAGTGAAACGGTCGTCTGAATCGTCCAAGGAGGATAAATTGGAGGCTGCCAAATCAGATTATAATGATGAAGACTATGTCCTAGAGAGTTCTGAATCGTCCGAGGAGGAGGAAGAGGAGACTGCAAAATCGGCCAATGATTTAAAAGCTTTGATAGATTAGGAAGAGATGGATGATGATGATAAAGACTATGTCCAAGAAAGTTCTAAATCATCAGAGAAGGAGGAAGTAAAGGCTTCAGATGATGATGATGCTAAAATGAGTGATCAGTACCCTGCACTGTTCAATGGTGGAAAATCAAAAAGAAAGAGATAATTGTTGAAAATGAAAATCCCCATTCCGACAAAAATGGTGAAATGTACTTTCGTGGACAAAAAGAAAAGTATGACGAAGTACATGCCTAGATTGTAGAAGAAAATGAGATGTGGAATAAATGTACGCGACACAACCTACATTATAAACGTATATTTTAAATATCCACAATGGAAAACAGCCAGCAGCCTTCAATGTGACCAGCGGTCGCTGCTCTCTGTTTTTCAATTGGCCCCTGGATTGAAAATAAAATACATATGATTCAAGCCAAATCCCTAAGTGCATTGAAAGACCCTCTTCTTGACAAAAAACAATTAACATAAATTCGACTAAATACAAACATAAGCTTTGATAAAGATTCCTGGCTTAGGACAGGCACATTAAAATGTGGCGGGGTTAAACTAGTTTTTTGGCGCCAACCTTCCCCCTTGTGATAATCAATAACAAAGCACAAACTAACACACAGTAAAAATCAAATCGATAGAAGTTCAATTCAACAAGAGAGTATCTGATACAAAATAACAACAAGTAATTAACGGGACGTAAAGATACTCTCTTGAGAACACTCTAAGTTAATGACAGCTAGCTAAGAAGCATCCATCGACTGATGTAAAAAAATCAAGTATGTCGATTTTAAATCCGACACAACACGTCAAACACTTATGATTTAATGATGCACCAACACACGAAACCGACACACTTGACCGCTGTAATGCTCAAAAATGACATAAGTATAAATAGGCAATTAACATTTTAAAGTAAGTATCAAATTATCAATATTTTTTTTCTGCCTCTTTTGCAGCAAGATAGTAAAAAATATTTCTAAACATTTGAGTGAGTTGGTGTTTTACGCCCGTGCAACGCTATATAGGTTATTTACAGGCGATGAACATGAAAAGGACGATAAAATGAACATGAAATGATGATGATGATATATGAAATATGGGGATGGGGTGTGAAACACAGGGACGGTAAATTTTGAAGAACCACAGGAAAAGGGGAGAAGTGGGTAGGGGCGGAAAATTTAGCCTATGTGGTGCACTACTTGGCGGTCCACAAAGGGGTCTTTTACGTGCATGAAGCGTGGCATTCTCCACACACGTTGGCCCGCTATGGTCGGCGGTCAGGGTTTCCGTATTATAGACCTGACAACCCCCGCGGACGAGGGCTACCCTATTCAGCCACCTAGGGTACACACTTGGTCGCTCTGTGGGCTGAGCACTGACCCGATTTCAGAATCCCAAGACCCTTAGTCGCCTCTTACGACAAGCTAGGCTCTGCTGCGGGCCTATTCGCCACCCGGGCCCCGCACGGGACTCTAAACATTTGAAATATGTCCATAAGAAAGAAGATGTGGTCAGTGAAATTATGAATACCGATGACAAGGTACAAAAAAAGTTATGGGACTTATTAAGAAATCATGGAGATAACCAGTACAACCAAAAGGTTGTAGATGCCCAGGAAGGTGAATTGATAATATGACGACTCATGGGAAAAGAAATAGCCCTAAATGATTATGGCCCGTGTCCATCTTGTTTTCAATGGTAAAAAGTAGATTTATCAATGTATAGGCATAAAAAAATACTGACATTTATAATGTCAATGAAATTGATTTGTTATAGTTTTGAAATACCATTATTTTGGTTTAATTTGTATTGACAGTTAACTGCCATTTATTGCAATATTCAGAAAATTTATTTAAAGCATTTTGTAATCTATCATGCGATTCTGATAGTAAAACTAGATCATCTGCACAAATTAGACTTGGAACTTTAGCTTGATCTTGAGGAACACACGTATTATCAAGTATGGAATGTAAGTCATTTATATATCAATTAAATAGGATAGGGTAAGGCTAATTTAAAACTCCTCTAAAAGTAGAATGTTCATTCCCCATTTGTAGTGATGATTCACATAAATGGTACATGTTTATTTTAAGTGTTGTAAAATTTCCCCCAAACCTTGTCATCTATCAATTAAAACCTTTATGCCATAGAGAGTCAAATGCCCCCCTTCAGATCCACAAAACATGAAAATAACTTCTTCTTCTGTTTTTTTTTAGTAACAAGAGTTTTTAGAAAAAATATACCATCTGATGTTCTGTGATTAGAACGGAATCAAAATTGAAAATTGGAAAATTTAATTTCATATCAGTCTTTTATTTAAAACAGAACTGAACAATTTTGCTAAGCAGTTTAAAATGGAAATACCTCTATAGTTTGCAATATCTGTTTTATCCCCCCCCCTTTTTATAAATTAGTACTATAAAGGCCTTCCTCCAGCGAATTTGTTTTTGGCAAGATGAAGCCCAGGGAGCTCACTGGTCATATGATCGAGTCACCCGTCACCCAATTGTTTCCTATAATAGATGTGACAAAGATGAATGTGAAATCATTGTTGAAGAGAGCATAGTGTTTGTTAGTAATGATCACACCCATGACCACCATGCTGTACAGCACTACGTGAAAAAAGCTGTAGGACTTTTGCAACAAAATGGAATTGATATGTAAAAACTGATCCAGTTTTCAGATTGAGCCCGTACGCAATACAAAAGCAAAGTTAATTTTGCAGACCTGTCTTACTCTTTAGATGATTATGGAGTACCTACTGAGAAACCCTACTATGATAGTCGACACGGAAAAGGACCCTGTGATAGGGAAATAGTAACAATTAAAAAGTGTAACATTAGCTGTGAAAAGTAGATCAGCAGAGGTATCAGAAACAAAGTCATTCTACGAACACTGCTCTAAGACATTAAGTAGACCAAAAGAAATTGAAGGTCAACACGTTCATTTCAAGAGAAAGTTTGTATTTGTGGCAAATGGAGAGATCAATAGAAATCGTCCAGAAAGACAGAGTTTGAGAACTGTAAAGAGCACAAGACTTTATCACTGTTACAAAAGCCTGGAAGGAAAAGTGATAACACACAGAGAAAGGTCATGTTGTCATGTTTTAGTGATGTCTTCTTGGAGTTGGAGACTGAAAATTAAAAATGTGAAAATGAAAGTTTAACAGGCCAATGGATACTTACCTCTTTGACAAAGAGATCCCGAAAGAATAGAGGTCAAGGTGAGTAAAATATATAGAACAAAAGAAACAAAAAAAATGTCTTGACACAGGTAAACAAATCACATTAAAAACCAACAACATAAACCTGTAAGTGCTTACTCTTCCAGAGCACCTGAGTTCACTGTTCTATTTTAGCCAGATCACGATAGCAAAAA
Source organism: Arcuatula senhousia (assembly GCA_963971305.1). Taxonomy (NCBI): domain Eukaryota; kingdom Metazoa; phylum Mollusca; class Bivalvia; order Mytilida; family Mytilidae; genus Arcuatula; species Arcuatula senhousia. Next base: position 32,773 of record CAXARO010001746.1, read on the forward strand.
AATTCATACAAAAGCCAATGAGTATGATCATATCTAAACCAACCACAGAGGTAAACATGAAGTTATCCTTGTTGATCCTGTTTATTGCAATTCTAACAGTATGCTGTCTGTTGCCATGGTTCTTAGGAAAATCGGAGAAGAAAATGATATTACAAAATATGGAGGGGATGCAAAAAGCTGGACTTTCATTTGCTGTGATGGTTTGCTTTATTAAATTATTAGGAAATTGCAGAATGATACTGTAGTATGTGCCATTGAAGGATGCAACCAGTCTTTCATATCGAGAGATTCATTTGACAAACATGCTGCTGAGATGCATCCAAATAAAAAGAGAAAGTTTGTTTATGAGTCTGATTGGTTGTACCTTATGATAGGCTCTGGGCATTATGAAATGAACTTGATCAAATCATTCGTTGAATTCAACTTGATACCATTTATGGAATCGCTATGTGAATTGATGGGGTTTGAGACTGATTCTTCCAAACAGTTTGATAAGACCTGCAAGGACCATCATAAGAGCTAGAGACTTTTACTCATATTTCACATGGACACACTGCAAGAACTAGTTGTACCGTATGTCAGGAAATGCCTATCATCTCAATCTAAACCTGCAGCTAAAAAATTCCTCCGTTTAACTCTAAAGATTTTCCGAATTTTCGATATGTTCTTGATATAGTTGGCGAATTCTCACAAGGGATAATAAATTTCCGAATGGCTACCCGTAGATATAATGCACAGCTC
>CAXARO010001747.1:0-47302 GCA_963971305.1 Arcuatula senhousia
GAAAAACCATGACCAACCCAAATAGAATGATCGACGTTATCTTGCTATTAAATCATATACAGTGGGAAAGTAATAAATCTTTGTTTAATGTATCTTAGAAGAGCAAGCAAAATGCCACAAATATACTTTTACAATTATTAGTATGTTGAGGTACAGAAATAGTACTACGAGTAAAAATGTCATAGTGGTCTTATTCATTTCAAAAATTAAAAGTTCACTTGAAGAGGCTAAGCTTCATGTTATTCATGCAAAACTGAGTTCGTTTGAATAAGTTAACTCCATAAGCTGGAGCGGACGGAATGTTGCTACACAAGAAGGGGAAGTTGACGATTGGAAAGTTGAAGTCATCACGTTTGTCATAGAGCCTTGTTGAAAGTCTTCCTTGAGAGTCAATTTCGAGATGTAGATCTAAATATGAAGCAGACTTCCTAGAATCCGTTGTGTCCTTTATCTCAAGCTCCTGTGGATATATGAGATGGAGAAAGTCACCAGAATTGTAAAGGCAAGTTACTGGTGTTCTTTGTTGTATTCCCCTTTTGACTTTTTTCGACTTCTCAACCAACAATTTTGACGGCTGAAACTTATGCGAAGGGTCTGGATTGTTCAATTTCACCTTTAAAATGGAAGACAGTGATCCATCTGATTTTAAAGAAGCCCTAAAGTCCGTTTGACCTTTCCTTACCATGCTGAAGACACGTTCCTCCTCGGCATTGCTGTGCGGAATTACTAAGACAACTTGGGCAACTTACAAACACTGACCATATTATGTCCTGACGTACCTGTTTGTCCTGTGAACCATCTTCTAGTTCATAATAATACTCCGCTTCCTTTAAAATGTCAGCAGGAATATCAGGCAGTAATTGATACTCCTTAAATTCATCTAACAGTGTCCATTTCCCGTGCGGGGCCCGGGTGGCGAATAGGCCCGCAGCAGAGCCTAGCTTGTCGCAAGAGGCGACTAAGGGTCTTGGGATTCTGACGTCGGGTCAGTGCTCAGCCCACAGAGCGACCACGTGTGTACCCTAGGTGGCTGAATAGGGTGGCCCTCGTCCGCGGGGGTTGTCAGGTCTATAATACGGAAACCCTGACCGCCGACCATAGTGGGCCAACGTGTGTGGAGAGTGCCACGCTCCATGCACGTAAAAGACTCCTTTGTGGACCGCCAAGTAGTGCACCACATAGGCTAAATTTTCCGCCCCTACCCACCTCTCCCCTTTTTCTGTGGTCCTTTGTTTCCCACCCCACCCCATATTTCATTTATCATAATCATTTCATGTTCATTTTATCATCCCTTTCATGTTCATCGCCTGTAAATAACCTATATAGCGTTGCACGGGCGTAAAACACCAACCCACTCACTCACTCACGAGCAGTAAACTGCAAAACACGACAGAAGCTTTCAATAAAATATTCCACGCTTTCAAAAGAAGCTTCTACTCTTTGGTCCAAGTTGATAAACTTCGCTTGCATCAAGACTTGGTCATTGAATGGAAAGGTTTTGATTATATACTTGGCCGTGGTTATGTAACACTCAATGACTGCTTTCAAAACCTTTTGTCTTTGTTGCTTACTGAGGTCGCCGTCGTTCCCTAGCTTTTTAAGAGCAAGATCAGTTGAAAACCCTATCAAACCTTTAGCATCTTTATCTAAATCTACAAGTATCTCAGAATCTGAAAAGTCAATATCTAACAAAGATGATGATTCCTTTATCGCTTTAGCTGTGACGAATTTCATGACTACCTTTCGCAATAGAGATCGCATTTTATCATCAAGCAAGTGAGCCATTGGTTCTTCTCGTTGCAAAAACAAGTTGAAAGAAATAAACTGCTGCAAAAGGTATTGATGAAACAGTAGACAGACCTCGGTCATGGAATCTTCAAAAAGTTTTGTTAGTCGTTTAAATCTAGGTTCCTCCAGACAAAAAATAACTTTTAAGCGGTTGGTACATCTCAAACGTACGAGTGGCAGCCTTTTCCAAACTTAGCCAACGCGTAGAAAGGTGTTTTAAAAGTTGTTTATAGCTTGTGTCACAAAATGAACAGACCCCATTAAGCTCATTTTTTCGTTTAGTACTTTTGTCAAACCAATATTATAAATCAACAACCAAGTCTTCTATATCAAATCCTGATACAGTTGAAAAAATGTCTCCTCCTTTTCGAGCAGCATTATGGGCCATATGGCACGGACAACCAATAAAGTAAACATCGGGATTTTTCAAAAGTACCCTGCTTTTAATTGAATTACGTTTACCCATATTAACTGACGCATTGTCTACAGAAAATGCTACACAATTATTCCAGGGAATTTCATTTTGAGTCATAATCAAATCAATTTTCTCAAATCTATCTGCAGCTGTTGCTCCTTTTGTAGTACACATATCAAGAAAGTTATTTGTGACACATCAAAAAGTTTAATAGTTAAAGGGTTCATTTTAGTAAGACCAGAATCATTACTTCCGTCTGTTGCTAAAGCGTATGGGTTAGCTTTCAATTTGACACAAGGTCAACATGGAAACTTGGTGAAAGTGCTCCGTTTAAAATACAAAAAGTTTTTCTTCTTGCACATTGATAGTTTTTGGTAATTTGTGAGTCCGGAAACATACTTTTAAATAAAGGGCCGCACTTATCTGCAACAGCAATCGACAAATTGTTTTCAACAATATAATTAGTCATCAATACCTCAGCCCTTGACGTTTTATAGGCGATTGTGTCACTTTTAGGCACAAAGTTTAAAGTTGTTTGTTGGCGCAGGGATGCAGCTTTATCTTTGTGTGATTTGTATGTATGTGTCGCTTGATGTCGGCCTCTCCTTGGTGAGCACAACTAAAGTCGCGGCATCAAGAAGTGCAAAAAAGTTTGTGTTGCAAGTTGACGCTTTTACGGGGTTTGCTGTCAAACTTCGTTTATAAGCGGCAGCACCGCTAAGTTTTTTAGGCCGCTTCTTTACGGGACTGTCATGACTGTGTTGTGTTTCATCTTCACTTGAATTTGAAATGTCCAGCTCCATTTTACTTTTATACTGGTCCCTGAACTTAAATTATCGAAAAAGATAGGCAGTATCAAACTCCGTGCAGCGATCGGCTCCATCCAGAACTACTTTCTGTCTTACACCAGTCACTTCTGCCGGCTTTGAGAATCGTTGTTAGAAACTTGCAACGATTTCTACGAAAAATTAAAGAACGATATAGTAATATTTTGTTGCCTAATATTGTTTGCATTTGAATGTACTATAAAGAATGTCCATTCACTTTACATATTTTTATATTCTAAGTTCTTAAATTGACTTTCGTCCCGTGCGGGGCCCGGGTGGCGAATAGGCCCGCAGCAGAGCCTAGCTTGTCGTAAGAGGCGACTAAGGGTCTTGGGATTCTGACGTCGGGTCAGTGCTCAGCCCACAGAGCGACCAAGTGTGTACCCTAGGTGGCTGAATAGGGTAGCCCTCGTCCGCGGGGGTTGTCAGGTCTATAATACGGAAAACCTGACCGCCGACCATAGTGGGCCAACGTGTGTGGAGAGTGCCACGCTTCATGCACGTAAAAGACCCCTTTGTGGACCGCCCAGTAGTGCACCACATAGGCTAAATTTTCCGCCCCTACCCACCTCTCCCCTTTTTCCTGTGGTTCTTCAAAATTTACCCGTCCTTTGTTTCCCACCCCATCTCCATATTTCATTTATCATCATCATTTCATGTTCATTTTATCATCCTTTTCATGTTCATCGCCTGTAAATAACCTATATAGCGTTGCACGGGCGTAAAACACCAACTCACTCACTCACTCACCAAACACTGTCTTTGACAACATACTCTTAAAGGCGAAATCTGAAAACTTCTGATGGAGTCTTTTGTAGAGCTTCTTAAGCTGAACATGTAAATAACAAACATGATTGATTGATTGTTGTTTGCTTAATGTCCCGTCGGCGATATTTCAGCCATAATCGGGACATAAACAGGTTGTGATACATAACTAAAAATTCAGTATAAAACAAAGTCAAAAGACCGTCGATAAAACAAAAAGGTATGACTAGATAAAAAACACCAACTAAAGAGGCTACATTAAAACATAAAACTAGTGATAAAGAACAAACTACAATATTTAAACAAATTATGATGACATAGATAAATAAATAACGTAAAACAACACAATACTTACAAAAGGTTACTTAAATGAACTATAATTTTGAATATAAACCAGTTTCCTTTAAAAAAGATAAAATGGAATCGGTTGGGATACCGCTGAACAAATCGTGCATTGTTGCACAAGTGAAATACTTCATTCTTATTGGAGCAACATCAACACAGTCGAGGAAAACATGCTTCAAAGAATACCGCGAGTCACAAGGAATGCACATTGGGGCCTCCTTCTCTTGTGTCATCAGGTGGCCATGAGTGACTCTAGAATGTCCTATACGACATCTAGTGATGACCACCTGGTCTCGTCGGCATCGAAATGAAGCATGACTTTCCCCAAGCTGTGGTTTAAGCTCATGAAGTTTGTTGTGCTCAGCGGCAGCCCAAACCTCATCCCACAAGTTCTGAACATATATTCGGATTGTATTTCTACAATCCGAGTAAGGAATAAAACATTTGGAAACTGGTTTGCGAAGGGCTTCCTTCGCAACACTGTCCACAACTGAATTTCCATGAATACCAGTGTGACTGGGTACCCATAGGAAAATCAATTCTAAACCACCTCTGATTAATTGATGAACCATATAAACAATTTTAGAAATTAATGGATTTTTTAATTTGCAGTTCTGAATTGCCAAAAGACAAGAAAGAGAATCGGAACAGATAAAGAATTGAGCGTGCTCAGAAGCATCAATCAATTTGAGCGCTAAAATAATGGCTCTCGCTTCAGCTGTAAAAATGGAAGCAAAAGATGGGAGACGTTGCGTAGAAGTGCTATCCCCCGAGACAGCTGCAGCAGCAACGCTATCACCATCTTTAGAGCCATCTGTATAAACTGTCAAAAAACCCGGATATTTAGATTTAATTTCACAATAATCTTGTTGTATAAGAAGATGATTTGTTTCAGACTTTTTATGTTTGCGGAGATCAAAAATAAATTTAGGTTTGGAGAGTTCCCAGGGTGGAACTCTTAAAGGCTTCACATGTTTTATAGTTTCTAAATCAATCTTCAGATTTGACAGATGTGAAGCAATACGAATACCAAAAGGAGGAGTTTTGTTTTCGTGTTTTTCATAAATACTTTTGAGAGGTGGTTTAAAAATACAATCGTGGGCAGGGTTGTCAGGAAAAGCTTTAAGCTTGGTAGAATATTGTAGACCAAGCTTAATTCTGCGGTGTTTCAGAGATGGCTCATTTGCCTCCGCATAAAGGCTCTCAATGGGAGAGGTCCTGTATGCACCGAGGCAGAGTCGCAATCCCTGATGATGGACAGCGTCTAAAATTTGTAAGTAAGACTTTTTCGCAGACCCATAAATAATTGAACCGTAATCTAGTTTTGATCTAACAATAGATCTATACAAATTTAAAAGAATTGATTTATCAGCTCCCCAGTCGGTACTGGAGACAACTTTAAGAATGTCAAGAGCCTTAAGGCATCTTGATTTCAACATTTTGATATGGGGAAGAAAGGTAAGCTTTCTATCAAAAAGAACGCCAAGAAATTTTGATTCTTCAACTATTTTAATTTTTTTGCCATATAAAAAGAGATCTGGATCGGGATGAAGTTTTCGTTTCTTACAAAAATGCATAGCAACAGTTTTGCTCTCTGAAAATTTGAAACCATTTTCAGAGGCCCATTTTTCGATCCTTTTGAGGCACAGCTGTAACTGCCTTTCAATGGTATTCATGTTTTTTGCACTGTAGCATATTAAAAAGTCATCAACATATAAAGAACCTTCAATATTGTCTTGAAGGACTTTGGCAATGCTATTTATTTTTATACTAAAGAGAGTGACAGAAAGGATGCTACCCTGGGGAACACCCATTTCCTGGTCATACTCTTCAGAAAAGGTTTTATTGACTTTAACATTGAAGTGTCTGTCAGAAAGGAAGTCGGCCAAGAATGTTGGTAACCTGCCTTTCAACCCCATATCACAAATGTCTTTTAAAATACCATACTTCCATGTGGTGTCATAAGCTTTCTCGAGGTCGAAAAAGATAGACACCACATGTTCGTTCTTCGCGAAGGCGTTTCGAAGAAAAGACTCAAAACGGACCAAATGATCGAGCGTGCTCCTGCCTTGGCGGAATCCACACTGGATATTCGAGATGAGTCCATTGGACTCGAGGAACCAAACAAGCCGATCGTTGATCATGCGTTCTAGAGTCTTACAGACGCAGCTTGTCAAGGCTATCGGACGATAGTTGGAAGCATCTGTGTGATCCTTCCCCGGCTTAGGGATAGGAACAACAGTGGCAAGCTTCCATATTTCAGGCAATTTTCCGTTTATCCATATATCATTCATTAAATCAAGAAGAGTCTTCATCGATATTTCAGGGAGATGTTTTAAAAGTTGATAATGGATGCTATCAGGGCCATTTTTTTTTAGTTCATCTAAAGAGAAAGGAGAATTGTAGCTCTCAGAATTGTCAGAGTTGAAGTTCAACTTAGTTTTTTCAGCTGTTCGTTTAAATTTTTGAAAGTCAGGTTTGTAATTTGATGAAGATGAATGTTTAGCAAAAGTTTCAGCTAGTTTGTTGGCAATGTCCTTTTCAGATGTTAAAGTGGAATTGCCAACGTTCAGATGTTTAACTGAGGATTTTGAGTTTTTACCTTTGAGTTTTTGTATGAAATTCCAAATTTTATTCATGGGAGTTCGTGAAGTTAAACCAGATACAAAATTTCTCCAGGATGTTCTTCTGGATTGTCGACAAGTTCGTCTAGCCTTTGCCCGAAAAATTCTAAAATTACTTAAATTTTCTTTTGTTTGTTGTTTGCCAAATCGTTTTTGAGCTTTATTTCTATCGTCGATAGCCTTGTCACACTCGTCTGTGAACCAAGGTTTATTCAGTTTTTTAGGAGTTGCCGAGGTCTTAGGAATGGTTTCATCAGCTATAGATATAAGAGTTTGATTAAATGTTGTTATTGGTTCTTGGTCATTAACAAAAAGTTCTGGTCTTAATTTTTCCGAACAAAGTATAGAAAATCTTTGCCAATCGGCCTTCTCTAACTTATAGCGAGGAATTCTTTGTTCAGGTTCACCAAAGAGATCTTTTAAAATTATAGGAAAGTGATCACTTCCACAGAGATCGTCATGGACTTGCCACGAGAAGTCTAATAAAAGAGAAGGATCACAAATTGAGAGATCAATTGATGAATAGGTTCCATTGCCAGAATGTAAAAATGTAGACGAACCATCATTAAAAATGCAAAGAGATTCTTTGGATAAAAAATCCTCAATCTTTTTACCCTTATCATTTAAAGCAACACTGCCCCATAATGGATTGTGGGCATTGAAGTCCCCAATTAGCATGTATGGAGCAGGAAGCTGATCTGTTAAATTTTGAAGTTGCGCTAAAGTTAAATTATCATTTGGTGGTATATAAACTGAACATAGAGTTATTGTTTGATGTAATGAAACTCTCACGGCAACTGCTTGCAGATCGGTAGTTAAAGGAATCGAACTATGGAGAATACGATCCTTAACTAAGATGGAGGATCCGCCAGAAGCTCGCTCTGTGTTAGAAAATGTGTTATACATAGAAAAACCCTTCAAGGAAATCGTGTCAGTTTCCTTGAGGTGTGATTCCTGAAGACAAAAGACAGTTGGATTAAAAGACTGCACTAAGAGGTGTAATTCAAGAAAGTTGGCCTTAAGGCCTCGGCAATTCCATTGAATAATGGTACTCATTTTGGAGTCTGTATAGGATCAGAAAGTCTACCGAGTGATCGCCTACGTCTGTGTGGAGACTGGCTCTGTGAACGGTCGACAGGTGTTTCAGATAGATCCATATCAGACTCCATGTCGTCAGCAAGAGAGCCAAAACGATTATGCATAAAAATTGCATTTCGTTCGGCTTTCTTGGATCGAGATTTTAATGGCGAAGTCTGCTGTGACGAATTCTGTCGTCTATCCGACTGTGAGGATCGCTGCTGTCTGTTTGAAGTTTGAGAAGCAGACGATGACCTTGAGGAAGACTTTTTTTTCGTTGATGAAGAAGTTGAAGAAGAGGGCTGAGGATTGGAAACTCTGGCAGGAGCTCCAAATCCGGCCCAAGATGACTTACGTGGTGTATAAAACAATGTCTCATCGACCACTGAATCGTTGTTTGGACCTGCTGAGGACTTTCGTGGAGGGGGATGAGAATCATCCAACTCTTTCCATGGTTTTTTACAGTATTTGACAAAGCCTTTTTGGGTTTCCTTATCAAAACAGTCGGCACCAAACATCCATCCATTGGTATTGCACGTACGGGGCTTAATTTCACCCTCCGGCCAGGTGTACATAGTTTGGTAACCAAATGTCCTAGAGGGTTTGGCAGCCTCCGCGTACGACCTGGATGGTGTGGTATCATTGGAGACAGAGACTTGACGACGAGCTTCCTGATATGAGATGTTTTTTTCAGCTTTAATTTTTTGAATTTGTTTTTCGTGTAAAAGAACAGGGCATTGTTTGGGTGAAGAAAGGTGGTCAGCGCTACAGTTAACACATTTTGGATCGTTGGCACAATTGAAATCCGAATGGCCTTCCTGTGCACACTTTACGCACCTTTCCTTTCCGTTGCATGTAGCCTTTCCGTGGCCAAAACGTTGACATTTGAAACAGCGAAGAGGATTTGGAACAAAGATGTCTACAGACACTCTAAAATAGCCTAGATTTAAATGACTTGGTGGAACAGCTGAATTGAAAGTAATTAGGTAAGTATTTAATTTAATAATTTTGTTGTCGTCTCTTTTAGTGAATCTTTTGACTTGGATGACACCTTGTGATTCAAGTTCAGAACAGATCTCTTGCTCTGATAAATCAGCAAGGTTTCGATCTCTATCTCGAATGATACCCTGTGAACGATTCAGTGATCGATGAGCTTCAGCAGATACTGGTATTTCCAAAATAGATGAAATTGTCATTATATTTTTGGCTTGTTGTTGCTTAGCGCACTCGACTAGAAGGTTACCGGAGCGGAGTTTGGTGACCTTTGGAATATCAACTCCAGTAACGCTTTTGATGGTTTTCGCAATGACAAAGGGTGAAACCTTTGTCAAAGGACGAGTTGCATCTTTGCTGGAAAGTACAATGAACTTCGGCCAACTATCGTTTGTTGTATTTTGACGCTTAGATGAAGCTGGTGCGTCCTGATCGTCATCATCACTATAAGATATATTTCTTTTTAACTTGTCACTTGAACTTGTTTCTGTTGTTTTTTTTGGGGATCCCATGATGAAAGAAAATGATTCACTGCCTTGCTCCCCGCCCGCCACGGAGCGCCAACAAGGGCGATGCTGTTGCTCAACGGGGCTCCAGTTGAAAGCACCAGGGCTACAAGGACAGTATACTCGCACAGAGTATTCTTTAATGGAGACAAGCATCGTGCCAGGGGTTACCTGGCGATACAACTCTCCAGAATCACATCCACACGATTGACCCATGAGCCACCGCCATCTGTAGAACATAGCTGACAACAAGTAAATAATTTCAGATATCACAAAATGAAAGTTATAAATACAATGAGATGGTGCTCTACAGGGCTTGGCGTGACCAGCCGATTGATCAGACCGAGCCGAATCTGACCGCCTGTCTAGGAGAAGTAAGGGCCAAAGCCCACATACGTGGACCAGGATCCCGTCCTCCCCCGACACAGGTCGCAACACACGGCAAACATGTTGACCCGTTTAGTCGCTTCTTACGACAAGCTTTACGGGCGGCTGCGGGACTATTCTTTTCACACCCGGTTCCCGCACGGGGGTAAATAACAAACAACTCTAATCTTTCTGCATTTTTTTAACCTAATAATTCAAAAACACGAATAACTCATTTAACCAGATTACTCATTAACGTAATCATCTGATAACTTTGACTTGGTGAATACGTTGTAGGGCTCCTTAAGCTAACAACCAACAACTCTAAATCTTTCTGCATTGTTTTCACCTAATAATTCAAAACACGAATAACTCATGTAACCCCATTACTCGTTTAAGAAATCATCTGATAGCTTTGACTCTAGTTCAAAATAGACTTGAACATAAATGGTCATATATGAAACTTGATACCCTTTTTTACAAGTCCAACTTTTCTGTATAGCGTGAGTGAGTGAGTTGGTGTTTTACGCCCGTGCAACGCTGTATAGGTTATTTACATGCGATGAACATGAAAAGGATGATAAAATGAACATGAAATGATGATGATAAATGAAATATGGGGATGGGGTGGGAAACAAAGGACCGGTAAATTTTGAAGAACCACAGGAAAAGGGGAGAGGTGGGTAGGGGCGGAAAATTTAGCCTATGTGGTGCACTACTTGGCGGTCCACAAAGGGGTCTTTTACGTGCATGAAGCGTGGCACTCTTCACACACGTTGGCCCACTATGGTCGGCGGTCAGGGTTTCCGTATTATAGACCTGACAACCCCCGCGGACGAGGGCTACCCTATTCAGCCACCTAGGGTACACACTTGGTCGCTCTGTGGGCTGAGCACTGACCCGACGTCAGAATCCCAAGACCCTTAGTCGCCTCTTACGACAAGCTAGGCTCTGCTGCGGGCCTATTCGCCACCCGGGCCCCGCACGGGATTCTGTATAGCTGCCCTTGTTAAAAGTTTAAAGAAAACTTTACATGCCTGATTTTTGAAATTTATAGAAACAACTTTTTAGAAACCAGGATTAGATAAATGCCCAGATACATGTTTGATATTATTGTAACAAAACAAATTCACAAGAGGATTTAGAAGCCAAAAAGGGGGATCACCAAAACATCAGAGACATTTATATGTTTTAGCTATTTGTTTCTGATGGCAATTAAATTGTATATATATATAAAAAAATGTTTTATTTTATTCTAATTGTCAAAAATGATTTTCTAAACAGTATGCTTTTTTAGTTGTAAATTGTAAAATTATTATATCAATCAAATCTACAGGGCCCAGTTGTTCAAAAGTGTCGTTAAATTTAGCGATGATTAGCCCTAACGAGTCGTTTAAAAATTAATTAGTCGTTAGTTAATCATTGCGTTAAATACAGTTGTTCAAAAACATTAAACGACAATGTTAGCTAACACAGTGTTAGCTAAATGGTATCAATTAATTATCAATTAATTACCCATAATCCTTTGCATAAAAATACGGGAAAACATGTACCTCAATTATACTTCTGCTTCAAAATGGAGGAATCAAACCCCAAAAAATTGCCAAGAGATAGAAAATTGAATTTTTCAACAGCTGAGAGCAATCTTATAGCTGAAAGGGCATCGGAGGAGCTTGAGTTACTGAAAGGGGCTTTCAGTAACGCAGTAACAGCAAGGAAAAAGGCAGATATGTGGGTAAAAATTACCCAAGAAGTCAATGCCCTGGGAGTCTGTTTTAGGACAGAAGAAGAAATCAGAAACAAATATCGAAATATGTGTCGGGGTGCAAAGGAGAAGTACACAACATCTAAGAAGCACGCAGGAGGCACTGGAGGAGGACCCCTATCAAATATAGCTATTACACAAGCAGATGACTTGATCATAAACTCAATGAAGGATTCTGCCTCATTTAATGGAATAACAGGGGGATTGGAGTCCTCTATTATTTCTAATGGTAAGAATTTTATGATATTGTGTCCTCACTTTATTCCCTTTCCGCTGTAAAACACATGGAAAAACTGTTATCCTTTCACAGCCGTAAAATATTATCGGAAAACTTTCATAAATATTGCATAAACTTTCGTTTATAATCGACATTGTTGTATTCACTAATCATCTAACCAAAAACAACATCTTAGCAAGATAAATTGATGTTAGTTAGTTAGTTAGTTAGTTATTGCTTTACTCCCAAGCAGCACGAATTTGGCTATATCCGGGAGATGAACATGAAAATGATGATACAATCATAGACCTGTATATTAAATAGATTTGCAACTTGTTAATTGTCCAGTATATGTGTGAAAATGTCACTGGTTGACAAATGAGAGTTGGTTTATTTTTTGAACTACTTCAATGACTTTCTATGGAATTAATCAGAATAAATTGCATTAAACAGAGAAAAGATTAAGGAATATCTGTGTGAAAATTTTATTTTATTTGGTTGAGAAATAAAGATTTTGTGACAATTTAAAGTGCAAACTTTACGAAAATTTTGCAAAATATTGTATTTTCATAAAAACTAGGGTAGTATGGGCTCTTTCGAAACTCCTCTTCAGTGCCAAATGTTATAGAAGTTATTTTAACTCAAGTAAAATCTTAAAACATTTAAGGATGGCTGTAAAAAAGAATCATGTAAAAATCTTAAATGGTTTTTGAGATATTACAGTATAAAGTTGAACTTTTAAAATTGTTTATTTTGTATGAAATCTCGTTTATTGGCATGAGATATTGTGAGATTTCACCAATTTGCAAATCTATTTAATATACAGATCTATGATACAATGAACATGAAAATGATGATACAATGAACATGAAATGATGATGAAGTGGAGGAAATGGGGACACATGGCCAATCGGGTAGGTAAATTGATCACATGCAAAGATTTGTATTTGAAGAGATGAGAGTCAGGACAATAGATCAGTTTAGTAGGAAACTTACAGTCAACAGGTTCTCACATCCATCTTTGTTTGACCTTGTAAAATGCAAACAATGCCTCCTGCAACATTGAAAAAAAAATATAGTCTGTTTTAGAAAAGTGCCCTTTTAGTTCAATATGTAAAAAAACCTGATGAATTACCAAAGTTTTAAGGATGATATGCAATAAATATAAGTGAATTTGAACTTGAGATGCAATAAATATATTAAAGTGAACTTGAACTTGTAATACCTAGTTACCATTCAATAATATGCTCAGAATTGTACGGTTTTTGGGGGGAGGGGATAAATTAAGACTGCTGGTGTGTTTAATATATTTTTTTCATTTTATAGTTGTCTTCTTTATAATTCTGACTTATATGTATGTAGTTTCGACCCAGAGTTGCGACTTAATATGAATGCAGTTGCACAACTGAAAAATTATATCTTAAACAGAAAATCATCTTTTGAGAAAAGGGGGAGGGGGGTCAATTAAATAAATTACTAAATCTATTGTTGCATATCTATTATCATTGACCTTTCATATTAAAGTTTTTTGTTTGGTTGTTTGTTTTTTGTTGTTGTTGTTTTTTTTTAAATATAAAATATTCAATCTCTCTTATTAATTTTTATAAATAGTTCCTGATACTGTAGTGGTTACACACTGTTCTCATACAGTTGAAGAGAGAATTTGGCAAAATGCCCTTGAAAGGCACCACTGCAACCTGGAGAAAATTACACCTTCAACTTCAGAAACACCAGTGTATGAGGTGCAACCAGTGATCCATTTACCAGTACAGGCCAGACCATCAACTTCAGGACTTCAGCAGTCAAAGAAGAGGTAAAATTCCAACAATATTATACAGTAAAAAGAAAAATTATTGGTATTTCCAGGATATCTTTCATTATATTTTGAATTAATTTCAATACTTACATCCTTGCAAACATGTAATTATCTATCTTGTGATGCCTGATTTACAAGTATATAATTATATTAGCTAGCAAATTAAGATTTTTTAATATGACAGAACATCTAATGGAGAATATTAACTAGCTAATAAGCAATATTTAATTACTACATTGTATGTAGTAAAGTACAATTTCTTATCTTTGAAGGATCATTTAAAATCTTGAATATGTCTTATATTTATACTTTTAACAGGCCGAGCATGGTTCCACCAGCAGCTGTACCTCCTGTAAAGAAACCAGCCACAGAAAGAAAGAAAACAGCAGAGGATGTATATGCCTTGCAGTGCAAGGTATTGGAAAGAGAGAAAGTCAAGATAAACTTGCAAATAAGACTCTTAAAAAAGATAAACAAAAGAATGCAACTGTCTAATGATGCAGAATCATTGCAACTGTTGTCTTTGATTGAGCAGTAACTACATGTACAAAACATTTATAAAAATATCCTTACTAGTGTATATAAGAATGCATGAGTGTTTAAATGATTTGACATATTCTTAATAAAATAACTAGTAATAATTTTTAAGGGGTATGTTCTAACCAGATATATATTTATGAAAAGGGTACATCATATTAAGTCAAATTAAGCTCATTTTGATAAATTTACTTGATTTCAAAAATTGGAAATCGGAATGTTCATATGTTTTCTATTAAAAGTGCTCATTTTATATCTATAGATATTACTTAGTGATACATGTTGTAAGGACATTTTATGAGCTGCAATCTTTGTTTTTTATGCATATGATGTTTTGTTAGTTAAATGTGTTCAAAGACTTTTCAAAGTAATATTGATAAATTTACATTGTTTAAAGAAGAATTTGTTAATGTTAATAAATGGTTGTAATGTTGCTTGCAATCATTTTTTTCCTAGTATGACATTTTTTCATTAGATAACCTGGAGCCATGTGAGCTTATGCAATCACTATGCGTCCGTCCTCGTCTAACGTCGTCTGTTAACAATTTCAAAAATCTTCTTCTCTGAAATCACTGAACCAATTTAACTGAAACTTTGCAGGAATGATATATGACATGTTGGCAACAATTTGAAAATGCTTCGATAAAAAAAATGGCCGCTGTTACTAAAAATAGAACACAAGGTAAAATCACTTAAAATGGCTTATATACTCAGCAACCCACTTTGCAGCAACCATAGCAGAATGGAAAAACCCGAAGGACCTTAGGCTCTTCAGAATCAAAAGCGTTCTGCCAAAGTCTCCATTGAGTTGAAGTTGTCAGATGGCCCTTGATAGGGGCTATGGCCCTTTTAAGTTAAAAATTAACGTTTTTTTTCATGTTTTTGATCTATAGAATGAAAATCATTGCAGATAGAGAAAAGCTGTTTCTTTCTTAAATGTTCGGCTCATTAAGCTCTACAAAAGTTTCCATAGGGTCAAAGTTGTCAGATAACATAAGGCGAAAATAATGTTTTTGGCCTATAGAATGAAAACTATTGCAGATAGGGAAAAGCTGTTACTTGCTTATAAATTTTCAGCTCATTTAGCTCTACAGAAGAAGTTGTCAGATGACCCCTTATTGGGGTATTGGCCCTTTACATGTGAAAAAAGTGTTTTTTTCCCTTTAGAATGAAAACTATTGCAGAAAGAATTAAAGAATAAAAAAAATGCGTTCACAAGCACACATTAAAAATATCCATGCTCAGACTTTCCGAAAATAAAATGGAAGGATGCGAAAAGTATTCATAGCCCCCATAAAAATCAAATGGTTGCTCCCTAAGTTGCAACCTAGCATGTATTGGTTAGGATTTTGGATCTCCGGTTTGTGATGCTGAAAACTTTTAGTGGTACTTTTAGCAATAGTAAATTTAGAATTCGGGTGTATCCCCCAATCCCACCCCGAATGTTTATAATATTACTTATGAATGGATAAATTAACAAGGGATTTTAATTCTGATGGCGCTTACTGGTGAGGCTTACTTTAAAGTTATCTCATGTTTCGTGTGAAACTATAAAACAAATTTTGATAACGGAAAAGGGACCGTGTGCATCCTGGTCTATCTTGTTTCAGAAAATGAGGATACTAACTTGGTTCCCTTTTTTTACCGCTTTATCTTGGGTTGTTACTTTTACATGTTTTGCATTGTGCTAAGCATCACTAGGTGCACTTACCATACCAATATGGGTATTGTGGCTCTTGACAGTACTTGTGTTTGGACCTTACATGTTTCTTGGGAAGTTAAATAAAAAAGAATCTAACAAGAGGTCGACAATAATAAAGTCCAATAATATGCCCAGATACTTCTTCCTTAGGAGATGCTTTGAAAATAAGCATATATTTTTGCAAAATAGAAAACATTTCTATGGAAAATGTTACAGTAAGTAAGATACAAGTACAATGAATAACTTAGTTAGATGGACTTAAGAATGAACTATCTGTCGTCATGGTTGTTGTTCTGTTGTCCCGTTCACACAGATATCACCTTGTGAATTTTACACACTTCCAGCAATTTAGACTGTATTTCTTCATTATAACTTTAAAACTCCAACAACGGCATGCTATTTGTGGACTTGTTGCAGTCGAAGTATGAGACCTCTTATATTATAGGATCGGGAGAAAAATACGACTAACATATATGCATTGCATCTCTATGTCATTGTTGGAGTAATGGGCTGTCGGAGTTATGGGTTGTCGGAGAAATGGGTTGTCGGAATAATGGGCTGTCGGAGTTGGGTTGTTTGAGTAATGACCTGACCCCTTTCAGGATACCATTGAAAAGATGAAATAAACAATGTATATACATACATGATACATGAATCAATAAGTGTTTTCTCTATCACATAACCTGTCATATAGCATTACAAACGAAGATTCTAGCAGAGTCAACTGCATGCATGACAATAATTACTAACTAACATAATTAAAACATTTGTATGATTTATAATTCCAAAATGTGCAAAGTGGCCCAAAATGTTGGTATCGTATTTTGATCAACAATGTCATTTTCATGTCATTCAAACTGACAACAGATCACTACGAAGCCCTATTGATTTATGACCCAAGCAAACACCGGTTAATTAACTGTCAATTGTTTAAAGGCCAATAAAGGGGTCAAGGCAAAATAACAGGTGCTTGACCATCGCTGATTTGGATTAATTGATAGAAATCAATCATGAATGAAATATAATTGACCAATCAGGAGTAAGTTTATTTTCATATCAGCTGATTTAAATGGCAACCCACGTACTCTGACCATGTTGACCAAATGATAAATATTCTTGTGAAAATATCAAAAAAGCTGGAAGCTAACATAGATGAAAGGATTTACCTTCATGAAATTATTTTATTCAGAACATCCTGTAATCCAAACACATCCTTTTTCATGCATTAAATGGAGATCAGATGAAAGAACTTTGTTTTAATACATATTTACGATCCTCTGTCTCCTCTGTATTTCCCTCCTTTTGATAGGAGCACCTCCATAACAGCGGGGTACAGTGGTTTAGTGGAGTTTCAATGATTGATTTGAATCATATATTTTGTTAAAAAAATGTTTTTTTATAGATATTTTTTTGCCCATTTTAAACAAAAACTGAAAATTCTAGAGAGAAAGGAATGAAGCTCTTTGACCCAATTGTCATTTAGGATGTACTGTTCTGTTGTCTGTAAATTCCTCCTTTTAGGGACCACCAGTCACTTATACTGCTTCGTGTGCTTTTAGCTTTCCATGAGGATATAAAACTTGATGAGTTATACTTATTTCTTCTTAATTTGTAATTAAAGGGGGGAGTGTTATCATTTGTTGTGCCTAAAAATTTAAAGGCAATGAATCTGTAGTACATTAAAAAAACATTATGACAGTTTGTTAAATCTAAATATGATTAAGAGGGAAAATATCAATTCAACAATTTTTTAAATATATTTTATTGAACATGATAATAACTGTTGTAATCTGTGTCGCCCAGTATAAAAAGGCCTGAACCTAACGACGCCACGGACACGGCATCGTTTTGTAAGACAGGTGTCCAAACTATCCCCGTTTCTACAACAATATCACACAAACAGTCTGAAAATCCAGAATTCCAATATAAAAACTCAGATTCAGTCAACAACATACGACAATGCTCTGTACTTTTGGAAGACGTTTTAGACTTTGAAAACATCGAAAGTCATTGCACAATCAAAAAATGTGGAATAAAAAACTGTAAAACTTGCACTATTTTAATCACTGATCCACAAATTAAGAGCAATTTAACAAACCGTACGTACAACATCAACAGTTGGGATGATTTGAACAAACGTTATTTACGCACTAGAATGCACTTTATGCGGATTGATATATGTTGGGGAGACTAAAGGCAGATTGAATGCCCGTATAAGTGGCCACAGATCCGGCATTAACACCGACAAATTCCCTTTCATTTACCAACATTTTAATCAACCGGACCATTCCATCTTGTCCATGAAAGTCCGCATTCTTGAAAAAATATACCATACCACCAACAATCCCACTTTAAGTACGCCATTTCGAAAACAACGAGAAGAATTCTGGATTAGAAGGTTAGGCACCGCTTTACCTTATGGTTGCAACGACAACATTGGCAGTTTAGGGAACTTATCAAGTCCAAGATGCAATGATGTGAATGTGATGAATCTTTTTGAACAGCAGGAAAGGCGCAAACGCAGTCATGGACATCGGAAGTACAATTCACCGAAGGTACATGACGTGTCTATCAATGGACTGCTTTCGTCTATCCAACAACCTCTCGGGATTCATCACATTCGCACTAAATTGTATTCTATTCCTCTTTCCAAACTTCACACACTATACAAAGAATGTCTCGAAAATCCAGTGACTGATTTTAAATCCAACCTGTACCGTCTTACAGCCATTGTTCTTGACATTGGATACAACCGATTATTCAAACCAGTCGGTGTTCCACACGAAAACAACAAGGACAATCGCTCTTTCATTTCCATTCCATTTTTAAACAAAGGTTTGGATGCCATAAATTTAGGAAACATTTTACACCATAAATCTGTTACAGAACATATCCCTTCTTATTTCAAAGACACAAGTGTTCCCGTCATTTCTTATTCCTATACTTCCACCATTGCACCTAAGGTATTTAACTACAAACAAGTTTTGCGGGATTACCAAATCAACGACCTCAAAGCAAAACCACCAGACTGTTCTTGTGACAAATCCCCATTCAAATATAGTCCCTCTGGCCACGTCATTACCGAGGACCTCAACATAGTGGAAAATGACCAACTCCGCGATGTTTTGGCCAAAGGACCAAAATATCGTGAGCCTAGAGCAATTAACTGGAACCATAATTTCAAAACAATTATGGATTCAGTTGAAGACTATGCCAGAAAATGGGCCAAAAAAGAACATGAAAAGGAAAGCGACGTTCTTTCTGAGTGGGTAAAGTCTGTGAGGTCGTTGGTTTTGAAAAGGATTAACTCTTTGAAAGGCTCGATGAGCACCAAGGCAACATCTATTTTCAACAACCCTGATGTTGCGAAGACATTGTCCACCTTACATGACAAATATGTTGTCGTACCTGCTGATAAAGCGCCTAACAACATCATTTTCGTATGCAAAAGACACTATATTGATTGTTTAACAGCTGAATTAGGGGTTGGTTGTACTAGCAAAAGCACCACATATACAGCAACAACACTGTCAAAGGAGGAAATAATCAACAATCATAATTCTGTCATTTCTTCCTTTGGCATTTCAGTTGACAAAAAGAACGATGACGTTCCATCCTTGTATTGGATTCCAAAGTTACATAAAACTCCATACAAGCAACGATTTATTGCTGGATCATCCAAATGTACAACTAAGCCTCTTTCAGTTTTGTTAACATCAATATTGTCGGCAATAAAATCAAGCATTCAAAAGTATTTCGATTGTTGTTACTCTAGAAATGGCGTCAATCAAATGTGGATTCTCAAAAATTCTAAAGAACTGATGGAAAATCTCCATTCTAAGTCATTTTCATCATGTAATAGCATTAAAACGTTTGATTTCTCTACATTATATACTTCAATTCCACATTCACAACTAAAATCTCGTTTGGCACAGCTGATTAAACGTAGCTTTATCAAAAAGAACGGAAAACGCAGGTACAAGTATTTGGTAGTCGGTTATAAAAAGACTTACTTTGTCATCCAAGAGTCTAGCAAGAAAAACAAATTTACAGAAGATCAAATAATAGAAATGCTCAACTTTCTAATCGACAACATATTTGTACAGTTTGGTGGACGTGTTTTTCAGCAAACAATAGGTATCCCAATGGGCACAAATTGTGCACCATTGCTTGCCGATTTGTTTCTTCATTCATATGAAGCGGACTTCTTACAATCACTTCTAGACAAAAAGGACCGCAAACTTGCTTTATCCTTCAATCTCACATTTCGTTATATTGATGATGTCCTTTCACTAAACAATCCTCGATTTGGTGACTATTTACATCTCATATATCCGAAGGAACTTGAGATAAAGGACACTACAGATTCTAGGAGGTCCGCTTCATATCTGGATCTATTTCTCGAAATTGACACACAAGGAAGGCTTTGTACAAAGCTCTATGACAAACGTGATGACTTCAACTTTCCAATAGTTAACTTTCCCTTTCTGTGTAGCAACATTCCGTCCGCTCCAGCATATGGAGTTTACGTATCACAATTGATTCGCTATTCCAGAGCATGTGGGGAGTACAACGACTTCCTTGATAGAGCCATACGGCTGACAAGCAAATTGTTAACACAGGGGTACGTTGCTCCCAGGTTGTTGTCATCACTCAAGAAATTTTACGGACGACATCATGTGCTTGTAAACAAATACGGGATTTCTATCTCTCAGATGAGCACAGATGTTGGTTTGACATAGAGTTTTGTAATGTCATCCTTTCCGGATTTGACCAACACTTAATCGATCTTTGGCAACGTGACGGGTGTGCTATAGCAAGCAGGAACTGCTTACTCTTCCGGAGCACCTGAGTTCACTCTCGTTTCGACTTGAGTTCGCGTTGCTGAATGCGGTTTTGTTGTTATGTGTGTTTGTGTTTTATGTTGTTATGTGGTTTGTTTTGTTGTGATGATTTTTGTCTGCCGGTTTTGTCTTTGTCTTTACGGTTTTATGATACTGATTACCCCTTTGGTACACCTTTGCTTCCTTTTTCCATGGTACTGAAAATATAATATTAATAAAGATTCCCGGCCAAAACTCTAAAAAAAAATATTGGCCCAATGTCATTTATGTTGGCCAAAAAAATATGCATTTGGCCCAAGGGATGGCCCAAAGAAAAATACACCAAGAGGAAACCCTGATACCTCACCTATTTTTTTTTCAGACCTGTAATAGGAAACACCCATATTTTTAGTCCCCTACCCGCGAAAGCCAAAGGGGACTATAGGTTTGCGCTCTGTCTGTCTGTCCGTCCGTCTGTCTGTCCGTCTGTCACGCCTCAGTTTTCCGCACTTTTTTCTAAACGCTGGTTTTTGTTTTGGTTTTTGGTATGTGAGTTAACCTTGATGAGTTACAGATCAAGTTTGAGTTTCGTGCCGGTCCACAAGTTTTTATGGGAGTTATGACCCTTTGAAATTTGAAAACTCACTAAAATTTCAGTTTTCCGCACTTTTTTCTAAACGCTTATAGATAATGAACTGATTTTTGGTATGTGAGCTAATCTTGATGAGTTACAGATCAAGTTTGAGTTTCGTGCCGGTCCACAAATTTGTATGGGAGTTATGGCCCTTTGAACTTTGAAAATTCACTAAAATTTCAGTTATCCGCACTTTTTTATAAACTCTTATAGATAATGAAATGATTTTTGGAATGTGAGTTAACCTTGATGAGTTACAGATCAAGTGTGAGTTTCGTGCCAGTCCACAAATTTGTATGGGAGTTATGGCCCTTTGAACTTTGAAAATTCACTAAAATTTCAGTTTTCCGCACTTTTTTTCTAAACGCTTATAGATAATGAACTGATTTTTGGTATGTGAGTTAACCATGATGAGTTACACATTAAGTTTGAGTTTCGTGTCGGTCCACACATTTTTATGGGAGTTATGGCCCTTTGAAGTTTGAAAATCCATTGCAATTTTATTTTCTACATTTTTTTTATTGTTCCTTGTAGATAATAAACTTATCAAGTTAAGGTATTCATTTGTTTGACAAATTGTTACCAGTGACTGAATTATGAGGCTGGTAGGGGACTATGTATTGTTTTGCAACTACAATTTAAGCTATCATGCATGCAAAGACATGAAAGAGTAAGATGCTAAAGTGTTCAGTTATTGAGACATTCTGGTAAAGTTTTATTCCTAGAATGATTAATGCGATAGCATTATTTGAAAATTGTTATGCATTAAGGTTTTTTAAGTGTTTCTTAATTTTTCTAACCTCAGAGTGCAAGATATGAAACCTCCGTTTCCATCTGCCAAAGGTCCTCTCTATTAAGCACCTTGTCCTGGCATGATGTCTATTAAATCTGGTCTTCCTTTCATCACCTGGATTCAGATAAGGTGTCATCATGAATGGCCTGCAGGCATACCCACTGTCTCCTAACAAAACCCCATCTTCCCAGTTCTGACTTTCCATAAAGGCACAGACTTAAAAATAAAAAAAATACATATTCTAAGCTGTAGAAACCTTTATATTTTGTCTTTCTTTATCTTTACAACTTTGTATCATGTCAAATCTCTGTAAAAGAGGAAATAAAGTTATATATATACATGTAACATGATCAAACAATACAAAAGTGCAAATATACATGTATAAACCATCATTTATTATATACATGAATGAATTTTGAAATGATTGAAATGCAAATGGTATGCTGTTTATATGAGTAGGTTATAAGCAAGCAAACAAATGTAAGACAAATGTATTGCTTTACTGGCAGCGGTGACAGATTTGCATAATCAATGTTAAAGTTTAATGAACATATCACCATATATGTATGATACATAATATATTCCAAGAACATTTCAAGTACAAGTTTTACAAATACTAAATATTGAATAGTTTTATCCATTGGTTTATTAGGGACAGACTATTCAACTTGAAGTGGGACTTGGTGTTTTAGAGGGTGTTTTGTATTGGTCAGAGTGCAGAAAAAAAACTTTATTTGAAGGTGTTATGACAGAATTTTTTTCCATTAGCATTGTTTTATATAGTAGAAATCCTTCCCAGTTTTGCCTTTCCATAAAAGCACAGACATATATAAACACAAAATTCAAATTTTAATCTTGGACAAGTCTATATGTTTGGCCGTTATTAATTAAGTTACACCATTGTATTGCATGTATATTTTATAACATGTACTAAATATTATCAATCAATAAAAAAATACATGTATAAGACAAAGGTATATATCAAGCCATGGCAGTGCTGATAGTGTCAACTATTAATGTTAAGTTTTATCAATATAAGGAAATCATCATATCTTAATTTCTAAGTTTAACATAAACTAAATATTGGAAATATTTTAAAGACCTTTATTCATGTTAACTTCATGTACATATATGAAAAACAGCAATAAAAGCCCTGTTCCTTTGCTTAATTTTTAAACTATTGTTTAGCATTAATATTAATAATGTTATTTTTTTTTGTCATTCATATTTATATACTCCATATTCCTTCCTTTTTAGATTCAAAAAGAGTTAGACACAATTTATTTATTTGTTGTATTAGTATACTGATTGCTTTTTCAAACAGTGTGAACAAACTTTTAAACTTGTATAAAATTTATATAATTACCTGTGATGTCCTAAAAATATGTGCATCATGCACACTTCCTGGCCAACTGGCATTAAAATTTTCCTGAAACCAAGAATAAAACCTAAATTATTTAAAACAACAACATTTTACCCTCTAGCAAAAAACAAAGACCCCCCACTTGTTAATTACACACCCACATGAACAATTATCCTTTATCTTAAACTTCAATTGAGTCTTGGTGATAAAATTACATTTGCCAGTACATCTTTTTATTTTATATGTATGGTGCATTTTTTTTCTCTTTTAATTTGTTTTTGAAAACAAAATGCTATAATACCCCCTGAGAGCCCCTACAAAAACATGAAATAGACTATTGTCTGTGTAGGTTGAAAAGATAAATAAAATGAAAACGAATGAAAAAGAAACACAGATTTCAATCAATGAAGATGAATATTCTTGTAACTTTGCATTGTTTTATAAGTGTTTAAAAAGCAGTAATTTGTAGAAACATCCAACAGATTTGATAAAATTTGAAAGCTTCTGTCCCTATATATTGAATCAAAGTGATTATATGAATTGCTTCGTCTTGTTTCGTTTATGTTTTGTGTCACGTTTTGATAGGTATAAAATATTTGATGGTGTAAGGAGAGGGGTCTGTCAGGGTACAGACATCACTGTACCCGTACATCAGTATACCGGAAGTACACCAGCATACCGGATCTATTTGTCATAATGTATTCTAAAAATAGTAGTGATGGTTATTTAGATAATTATTTATAGACATTTTATTCTACTTTGAAGCAGCATGGATTTTATTTTCTGATACATTGCAAGACAAACGAGTCTTTGCGAAAAAAATTAATCGAAGAATTTTTTGAAAATACTGATCATTATGAACAATATAACGTTAATGACAACCAAAAATTAAAAATACTTCTTAATCCAAATAACAAGTTTATGTTATAAGTTCCTATTTAAAACCATCATTATAGTATTGAGGACAAGGGACTCTTAATAAGCCTATATTGCATTGTTCACGTAAAATATCATGTATTATACGTTAATTATGTATTTCTACTGTTGTTTTGTTATATTATTTGTTTTTGTCACAAACTCTGTCTAGATGTTTATATGACAATAAATTTGATTGATTGATTGATTGATTGATTAATATATATAAATATAATTAGTATACCAAAGGGTAAAAATTTTGGATAGTATAAAACAACAATATTTTGACGTTTGTTAAGAAATGATAAGAAAAGACAAATTAAATCATTTTTATCGAAATTTTTTTTTGGGGGGGGGGTATTGATGAAAAAAAGGGGGGTCATGTATAAAATTTTTAAGCGATGCCATAAATGGCGTTTTATGCCATCGCGTAATGGGGTAATTATTTACGCGATCGCATAGATACATTTACGGTATGACAAAAATGATTCCATAATTTGTCAAATCGAAATCTCATTACATGTTTTATTCAGGGTGAAACTTTGTACAATAGAAACGGTACATCTAAAAACCATGTAACTCGTGTATTGCTAAACTTAAGGATAATAGTGGCGGATCCAGGGGGGGGGGGGGGGTTCGGGGGTCGAAAACCCCCCTTTCCTCCGAAATTTTTAAATTTTTGTGTAGATTTTCAGCAAAAATCGGTCTGGAGCCCACCCCCCCCCCCCCTTTTGGCCCACAGACACCAGTGTGTGGAACCCCCCCCCCCTTTCGATAATATCTGGATCCGCCCCTGAATAAAGATAATATAATTACTGGTTTTAAAATAATGTAACATTTAAAAGCGTATTACAAGTTTCCTGATTTCTATGTGAATTATTGTGACGAAAAGAATCACTGGCTGATTCAGGGGGAGGTACGTCAATCAAAACGATCAATCAAAAGTGCGGAGCTTTCATGTCGATCCTTTCCAAGCCAAGCCGGCTCAACGTCGCCGGATCCGGCCTCAATAAAAATATATTTATCAGTAACGAAATCCGAATAAAAAGAAAGTTAATGGTAGTTCCTTAACGAGGGTGGTAAAGGGTTATTTTCGTGCAACGTGATCGTTGTTTTTTACTTCACGTTTCACGTGTTTTTAACTTTTTATTTGACTTTCAGTCGCGCGGGACAGATGCCTCCTTCAGCATGTTCAGTGTGTTCTGCTTATTTAATTTTACGTGCATCGTGATTTTCAACTGCTTATTTTGCATGCTGGGTATTTTCAAAAAAAAAGAATCAAACACTCGGCAGGAATCGTCATCAACTTTGTTTTCGATAAAATGGAAAGGTCTTTGATAGGGGGACAGATATTACATCTAATTTAAAAAATGCAGGACAAAATTTTTCATACTAGCCCCCCCTTTCCACCCATAAAAATCAAACTGTAGCTCACTTATTAAAAAGCTGTAGGATTTGGGATATACATGTATTACAATCAACTCGTACTTCCGCTCGTCAATCCAACAAATATTTTCGTGAGATCCATCTTAGTTACAACTTTACATAAGTTAAGTTATTCAGTTCTTTGATATGTTTTTAATTTGTGAACGAGTCGTGGTAGCTGGTGGAACGGCTATCATGACAACGTTTGTATTCTTGTTAATAAAGACAATGAAATAGATCAAGAATACACGGGGTATTTTCATTTAAAAGTTAAGAAGATCGTTATATTTAGATTAGTGGATTATGGATTGGTTAAATTATCAACTTTAAAGTTGGAGCCCAGATAAAAGCCCGCGACCGGGTCTACCTTGGAAAAACATGTCCCCCAGAATACTCGCGACCGTACCGGGCTCCCGCAGGAAAAGAATACCCATAGGGAAAGCATATTCGCACCGAGAAGAAAACACTTATTATACTCCGGCTTAGGGTACCATTCCTATATTCACAACACCCCTTAAACCTCTAGAGGATTTTCATTAAATTTCACAGAATGTATATGACAAACATCTATCTTAAAATTTGATCAGATAGATTTTTAGGGTTTCGCATTTAACCCGTTTGATGGCAAGAAGGCACCGATATCTTAGCGATTCGCAACTCCTCCTAAATCATCCAATGGATTCTAAACCACTCAAAGGATTTTCATGAATTTTGTTAATAATGTTTGCGACATAATAGAGATTTGCAACTTCTACTTAAAAAAAATATCTGGCCAATTCTTGGGGTGCGGTGAGTATATATTCGTACGCTGCGGCTAACAGTTGTTCTTGTTTTACATTAAAAGCGAAACAAGAGTATTTCCATATAAGATTTTAATGTAAAAATAGTCTTGTAAAAGGGTAATAACAAACATACAGAACTGGTAGGACCAATCTCAAATAACCGAGAGAAAAACCAAACAAGACATATAGGAGAAACTGAAGATCGCAATGGATCTGACTTGGTACAGTGGTACAGACATTTCAAAAGAAATAGTGGTTACCTTTTTTAATCCCCATAAGTTCTGTTTGCATTTATTAGTTTTATTTTGTTTTGTTCTTGTTTAAAAACAGTATCTCTCTCCGACTATTTCAAGGCTGAATTTAGATTGAATACATCTTATTTTAGCTTTGGACCAATCGCCAATGGCGAGCAGCCCCTCCTGGCCTCGTTGAATGCTGCTGGCTGTTTTTCATTGTGGTTTTTAAATTTCCTATTTCTTGTGCGGGCTGTGTCGTGTACACCAATTTAACATCTCATTATTATCTGAATACGAATGCTTGCGGTGTTAAGGTTTGCTTTTTGATGTACGTACATACCTACGTATGACGTTAATGCCCAGGATAATCTCCGTAACCACTTTGAGTAAAAACATGAAACTTGGGTCATTGACTGCATTGTTGGTCGGGACTGCGTGAACTGTTTCGGAGTTTTGATAATGCCCCTAGTGACTGGGGTATATAGGTAGCCTAAGGGTACATTAATCATTTGTCACGCAACTCATCCCAGGTTATTTGGAATATGGAATTGAAACTTGGCTCAGTAATTACACTATGGATGTAGATTATGCCGAAGGTGTCGGGATTTTGATAATGCCCCTAGGTGCCGGGCAATAAAGGAAGCCTAAGGGAGCCACGTTGTTTCTTTGTCATGCATCAACCCCAGGTTAATTGGAATATCGAACTGACACTTCGTTCAGTAATTACACTCTGGATATAGATTATTCCGAAGGTTTCAGAATTTTGATAATGCCCTTAGGGCTTAGCTACATGGGAAGCCCATTGATACATTGTTTTGTTTGTCAGCCCAATGCAATTTGTAGGATAAGTATAGATACCAACCCCTAATCCATATATTGTTATTCCTTTATTATTTGTACAAGCAACTCTGAGGGTTAGGCAACCCTCTTATTTTTGTAAAATGTTAGTTATCTAAGAAACTGTTCAGATGCCAATCCCAAAACCATATTTTATTCCTTATAAAACAATTTGTATGTTAATCGCACTCTCACTTCCAACAATAAGTCTATATAATTTCTTTCTGTCATCACCCTTATACTATAAGTACTATATATCAAACGCCAGAATAGTGCAGGGATATGCACAAAGTCCGTTCCCATGGTGAAAGATTTCTATATAACGTTTTGTTATACACAATGGACGACATTTCCTTTGAGAGCAATCACAAGGAGCTTGCATATTTAGAAATGTATGCCTTACTCATATGGACCCACATACACAGTTTCTATAGAGGGGCAAAATGGTGGGGCCCAGCTGTAATGGTGCTTGGTCCCATATATGGTGGTGCTACATACAAGAGGCATGATAAGGGTAGAGTGAAGAATGTCTGTCCTTCATCAGCAAAGCTGGTGGTAACATTGGGGATTTACATGCTAGGTGGGGCACCTTGTTGCCCACAGAGAAAGCTAGAAGAAGAGGAAGGCACCAGGGAGGGGCCCATGCAATTGAAGTGGTGCTTGGTCCTACATGTATATATGGTGGTACTACATACTGGAGACATAAGCCGGTTAGGATGAAGAATGTCTGTCCGTCAACAGCAAAGCTGGTGGTAAACCGGGGGGTAAAAGTCTAGGTGGGGTGCCTGGCTGCCCACAGAGAAAGCCGTAAAAGGGAGGGGACCAGTTGAAGTGGTGCTTGGTCCTATATATAGTGGTGCTACATACTGGAGACATAAGCCGGTAAGGATGAAGAATGTCTGTCCTTCAACAGCAAAGCTTGTGTAACCCGGGGGTTTACAGGCTAGGTGGGGTGCCTGGTTGCCCACAGAGATAGTAGGAAGAGGTACAGGGCATCTGGGAGGGGCCTAGTTGAAGTGGTGCTTGGTCCTATATATGATGATACTACATACGGTTCTACAGGCATAAGCCTGGTAGGGTGAAGAAAGTCTGTCCTTCAACAGCAAATCTGGTGGCAATCTGGGGGTTGAAAGGCAAGGTGGTGTCTAGGGTGTCTGATTGCCAAGAGAAAATTGGAAAAGGAAGGGGCACCGGGGTGGGGCCCAGCTGAAATTATGATTATATACAATTTACGTTTACTCAGCTGTCTTATTTCCGCATGGTGCTTATACAGGTTGTTATAGGTAAACTGGCTGAATATTGTAACTTTCATTCGTTTGTACTTGGACTTTTCCTTATAAATTAATAGAAGTTTAAATCGATGTTATATAATTTTTTATTGGTCGAAAAATATGTTTTCTGCGATTGCATAAATGGATAAACGATTGCGTTAATGAATTGTGCGATGGCATTAATACGCCATTGTGACACTATACCTGCGCTATAATATGATAATGGCTCTGCCCTAAAAGCTCGCGAAGATACAAAATCAATATAATAGGTGCAACCAAAACTAGGTTTAAACTTAATTGGATCTGGAAAAAATGTCAAAATACCCTCGGCTGGATCAATAGCTAAGAGGGTCCACTTTTAGATAAAAATTTAATAATTTATTTGAAAAAAAAATGTATTATCCGTAAAAACGCAAAAATATGGTTTGCGGCCGGGACAACATCATCCATAAACTTAATCGATCCTTTAGTCACATCATATCATTCGACAAGCAGACGACATCAAAATGTCACCGCTCTTCTGCCAGGTTTTGTTATATTTTTTGTATACCCGTATCTATAATTGCCAAGTAATGTCTGCAAAAAATTGATTTAGAAACCTGGTGGAAAATGACGACGTATCCAAATGATCATTTAACTTTGTCAGGTTGAGGGACCACATAGGATAAGGATGGATTAGGATTTTATTTTCAGATCAGGTAGGCATGGTAGGACCAAATTATCATACATATGTAGAAAAACAGTTGCTGATCACTTTATTTTAATGAATCTGTGTTATGAAAAGTTCCGAAAATTGATTGACAGAACTCCCACCATTTTTCTGCGCATGACTATATATGCACTATGGGTAAAAGGTCACGAATTCTCGCGAGAGAAAGCCATATTTCTGTAAAAACAAAACAACCAGTGTTCGTTCGTTAGATAGTTATTATTTATTGAGAAAGTTATTGTCATTAACAACAAGAAAAGGTTTTGTTTTGTTACCGTTTGTAAATAAATAAGCGAAAATAAAGAATCTCGCTAACGCGAGACCCGGTATTTTCTTAAATTCCCAATGCATTCCGAGTAGCGAGGCAGAATTTATTTTCAACCATCGTATTTTGAGTCTCGTGCAATTTGGCAGACTCTGTACAATAGTGAGCTTCGCTTCGCTCGCATATAATCTATTTAAAATATGTCTCAAGATAAAGATGCGGAATTGAGTTTTTTACCACATTTCTAAATGTCCTTAATCATGCAACAAAACTTAAGATATCTCATTAAAGATGGTGTTTTGATGGTCACAAACTGTCACAAAATTATTGTAGTTAAGCGTTGGTAATAACAATATGGGTCTTTGGCGGGAAAAAAATAACATATATGTCTTATACAGTTTATAAAGTATACACTATATAAAGAAGTAATGTGTCCATGGGACACGGATGCCCCCTCTAGGTCCCAAACAGGAAGTGGAAGTCCCAAAGATCTGATAGTTTCTTAGGACATACAATGTGTCATACTAAACAATCCTCCCAAGTTTCATACCATTCCCATTTACGGTTTCTGAAAAAAGCTGGACGGAAATTTCGAAGTCGATTTTAATAGATTTCATTTCGGCCCCACCAAACACAGTGGGAGTCTGACAGGCCTAACAGTACCCGTGGTATATAACACGTCTATCAATAATGGTTATAGACTTCATCCACCACTGTACCCGTGGTAAATAACACTAATATGAGGCAGGTAAAACCTGTTACGCTCCCGAGGTTTCAATTTATTTATTTTTATTTGTTCGAAAATAAAAACAAACTAGCTTTTCTTGTGGGTTACGTGAGCGTTTAATGACGTCTTAAATTTTCAAAGATAAAAACGTTAAAAAGACGCCGAAAGTTCGGTAAAACAAGCGCGTGCTATACCGGACGTTGAAGGAAAATTCAGCTCATAGTACAACTAAAATATTGACATTTCTACCATTATCGCTCCCTTCGGGAGCGTATAAATATTGTATATAGACTTCATCCATCACTGTACTCGTGGTATATAACACTATCAATGATGTTTGAAGACTATATCAACCGCTGTACCCGTGGCATATAACACTATTAAAAATGTTTATCAACTACATCCACAACTGAATCCGAGGTTTATAACACTGCATATAGCGTCTATTGACTACATCCACCACTGTACCCGTGGTTTATATGCGAGCGTAGCGAAGCTCACTATTGCAGAGAGTCTGCCAAATTGCACGAGACTCAAAATACTATGGAAGAAAAATCGTACTCACCGGAAACATTCGATTTTCGGAACTTTTCGAAAATGTCTGCGCGTGCTGAAAAATTGCGGGAAATAGTAATACATCGTCCCAAATTATCCCGTCCCAGGCATTATTCAATGGAATAGATTATATTTTTGTATATACGCGCGCTTTTAAGGCAATGTCTTTCTCATATTAACACTGTATACAGCTTCAATAGACTTCATCCACCACTGTACCCGTGATAACAACACTCTTTATAGCCGTGGTTTATAACACTAAACATAGCGTCTATAGATTACATCCACCACTGTACCCGTGGTTTGTAACACTATACCTAGCGTCTATAGACTACATCCACAGTTGTACCCGTGGTTTATAACAATATACATAGCGTCTATAGACTACATCCACAGCTGTACCCGTGGTTTATAGTGAGCATAGCTCGCAAGCGGGCACAAAGTGCCCGCTCGAGCGGAGAGCTCTACGGTATTTGTTTCCGCAAGATATTTGCTAATGCTGATTTAGATTTTTTATGGTCCGGAAAGGGTTTTTATTTTTACAGGACCGGAGTGAATGTTAAAATAATTTATAAGAAAAGAGATAATGCTTAAAAAAAATAATAAATTGCGCTTTTTACAAGAAAATAATATTTTTAAAATAATAAATACACATAAGCTGCTCGTTTTGTCTTGGTTATATGCACGTACGAAACTAACGTGTCTCGAAGCTTAATCGCCCCATATCATCTCGCCCCAAATACATTATATAAACAAAACGTAGTCCCTTTTAGCTTTGCTCGCATTTAGGCAATGCCTATTCCATATTAACACTATACATAGCGTCTATAGACTACATCCACAGCTGAAAACGTGGTTCATAACTCTATACATAGCGTCTATATACTACATCCACCACTGTACCCGTGGTTTATAACACTAAAAATAGCATCTAGTAACTACATCCACCACTGTACCCGTGGTTAATACCACTATACATAGCGTCTATATACTACATCCGCCACTGTACCCGTGGTTAATAACACTATACATAGCGTACATAGACTAAATCAACAACTGTACCCGTGGTTAAAAACAATATACATATCGTCTATAGACTACATTTACCACTGTACCCGTGGTTGATAACACTATATATAGCGTCTATAGACTACATCCACAGTTGTACCCGTGGTTTATAACACTATACATAGCGTCTAAAGACTACATTTACCACTGTACCCGTGGTTGATAACACTATATATAGCGTCTATAGACTACATCCACCACTGTACCCGTGGTTTATAACACTATACATAGCGTCTAGTAACTACATCCACCACTGTACCCGTGGTTTATAACACTATACATAGCGTCTATAGACTACATCCACAGCTGTACCCGTGGTTTATAACACTATACATAGCGTCTATAGACTACATCCACAGCTGAAAACGTGGTTAATAACTCTATACATAGCGTCTATATACTACATCCACCACTGTACCCGTGGTTAATAGCACTATACATAGCGTCTATATACTACATCCACCACTGTACCCGTGGTTTATAACACTAAACATAGCGTTTAGTAACTACATCCACCACTGTACCCGTGGTTAATACCACTATACATAGCGTCTATATACTACATCCACCACTGTTCCCATGGTTTTTTATACTATATATAGCGTCTATAGACTACATCAACAACTGTACCCGTGGTTAATAACACTATACATAGCGTCTATAGACTACATCCACCACTGTACCCATGGTTTATAACACTCTATATAGCGTCTATAGACTACATCCACCACTGTACCCGTGGTTAATAACACAATAAATAGCCTCTATAGAATACATCCATCACTGTACCCATGGTTAATAACACTATACATAGCGTCGAAAGACTACAGCCACCACTGTACCCATTGTTAATAACAATATATATAGTGTCTATATACTACATCCACCACTGTACCCATGGTTTATAACACTACATATAGTGTCTATAGACTACATCCACCGCTGTACCCATGGTTAATAACAC
Organism: Arcuatula senhousia; assembly: GCA_963971305.1. NCBI lineage: Eukaryota > Metazoa > Mollusca > Bivalvia > Mytilida > Mytilidae > Arcuatula > Arcuatula senhousia. The sequence continues at coordinate 33,111 of CAXARO010001747.1, forward strand.
TATATATAGTGTCTATATACTACATCCACCACTGTACCCGTGGTTTATAACACTATACATAGCGTCTATAGACTACATTTTGTACATCCACCACTGCACCCATGGTTAATAACACTATATATAGTGTCTTTATACTACATCCGCCACTGTACCCGTGGTTAATACCACTATACATAGCGTCTATATACTACATCCACCACTGTGCCCGTGGTTTATAACACTATACCTAGCGTCTATATACTACATCCACCACTGTACCCGTGGTTAATAACACTATACATAGCGTCTATAGACTACATCAACAACTGCACCCGTGGTTAATAACACTATACATAGCGTCTATAGACTACATCCACCACTGTACCCGTGGTTTATAACACTATACATAGCGTCTATAGACTACATCCACCACTGTACCCGTGGATAATAACACTACATATAGTGTCTATAGACTGCATCCACCGCTGTACCCATGGTTATCAAACACTATATATAGTGTCTATATACTACATCCACCACTGTACCCGTGGTTTATAACACTTTACATAGCGTGTATATACTACATCCACCACTGTGCGCCCTATAGACTACATCCACCACTGTACCCGTGGTTAATAACACTAAACATAGCGTCTATAGACTACATCCACCACTGTACTCGTGGTTAAAAACACTATATATAGCGTCTATATACTACATCCACCACTGTACCCGTGGTTAATAACACTATATATAGCGTGTATATACTACATCCACCACTGTGCGCCCTATAGACTACATCCACCACTGTACCCGTGGTTAATAACACTAAACATAGCGTCTATAGACTACATCCACCACTGTACTCGTGGTTAAAAACACTATATATAGCGTCTATAGAATACATCCACCACTGTACCCGTGGTTCTATAGACGCTATGCATAAAGTTATAAACCATGGGTACAGTGGTGGATGTATTCTATAGACGCTATGTATAGAGTTATTAACCACGGGTACAGTGGTGGATGTAGTCTATAGACGCTATGTATAGTGTTATAAACCACGGGTACAGTGGTGGATGTATTCTATAGACGCTATATATAGAGTTATTAACCACGGGTACAGTGGTGGATATATTCGATAGACGCTATATATAGTTATTAACGACGGGTACAGTGGTGGATGTAGTCTATAGATGCTATATATAGTATTATTTACCACGGGTACAGTGGTGGATGTAGTCTATAGACGCTATGTATAGTGTTATAAACCACGGGTACAGCGGTGGATGTAGTCTATAGACGCTATGTATAGAGTTATTAACCACGGTTATAGTGGTGGATGTAATCTATAGACGCTATGTAGAGAGTTATTAACCACGGGTACAGTGGTGTATGTAGTCTATAGACGCTATATATAGAGTTATTAACCACGGGTACAGTGGTGTTTGCAGTTACTAGACGCTATATATAATATTATTAACCACGGGTACAGTGGCGGATGTATTCTATAGACGCTACGTATAGTGTTATTAACCACGGGTAACGTGGTGGATGTAGTCTATAGACGCTATATATAGTGTTATTAACCACGGGTACAGTGGTGGATGTAGTCTATAGACGCTATATAGAGTGTTTTAAACCACGGGTACAGTGGTGGATGTAGTCTATAGACGCTATGTATAGAGTTATTAACCACGGGTGCAGTGGTGGATGTAGTCTATAGACGCTACATATAGAGTTATTAACCACGACTACAGTGGTGGGTGTAGTCTATAGACGCTATGTATAGAGTTATTAACCACGGGTACAGTGGTGGATGTAGTCTATAGACGCCATATATAGTGTTATAAACCACGGGTACAGCGGTGGATGTAGTCTATAGACGCTATGTATAGAGTTATTAACCACGGGTACAGTGGTGGATGTATTCTATAGACGCTATATATAGAGTTATTAACCACGGGAACAGTGGTGGATGTAGTCTATAGACGCTATGTATAAAGTTATCAACCACGGTTACAGTGGTGGATGTAGTCTATAGACGCTATTTATAGTGTTATAAACCACGGGTACAGTGGTGGATGTAGTCTATAGACGCTATGTATAGTGTTATAAACCACGGGTACAGTGGTGGATGTAGTCTATAGACGCTATGTATAGTGTTATAAACCACGGGTACAGTGGTGGATGTAGTCTATAGACGCTATGTATAGAGTTATTAACCACGGGTACAGTGGTGGATGTAGTCTATAGACGCTGTATATAGTGTTATAAACCACGGGTACAGTGGTGGATGTATTCTATAAACGCTATATATAGAGTTATTAACCACGGGTACAGTGGTGGATGTAGTCTATAGACGCTATTTAAAGAGTTATCAACCACGGTTACAGTGGTGGATGTAGTCTATAGACGCTATGTATAGTGTTATAAACCACGGGTACAGTGGTGGATGTAGTCTATAGACGCTATATATAGAGTTATTAACCACGGGTACAGTGGTGGATGTAGTCTATAGACGCTATATATAGTGATATCAACCACGGGTACAGTGGTGGATGTAGTCTATAGACGCTATGTATAGAGTTATTTACCACGGGTACAGTGGTGGATGTAGTCTATAGACGCTATGTATAGAGTTATTAACCACGGGTACAGTGGTGGATGTAGTCTATAGACGCTATGTATAGTGTTATAAACCACGGGTGCAGTGGTGTCTGTAGTCTATATACGCTATGTATAGTGTTATAAACCACGGGTGCAGTCGTGGATGTAGTGTATAGACGCTATATATAGTGTTATTAACCACGGGTATAGTGGTGGATGTAGTCTATAGACGCTATATAGAGTGTAATAAACCACGGGTACAGTGGTGGATGTATTCTATAGACGCTATGTATAGATTATTAACCACGGGTACAGTGGTGGATGTAGTCTGTAGACGCTATATAAAGTGTTATAAACCACGGGTACAGTGGTGGATGTAGTCTATAGACGCTATGTATAGAGTTATTAACCACGGGTACAGTGGTGGATGTATTCTATAGACGCTATATATAGAGTTATTAACAACGGGTACAGTGGTGGATGTAGTCTATAGACGCTATATATAGAGTTATTAACCATGGGTAAAGTGGTGGATGTAGTCTATAGACTCTATGTATAGTGTTATGAACCACGGGTACAGTCGTGGATGTAGTCTATAGACGCTATATATAGTGTTATTAACCACGGGTACAGTGGTGGATGTAGTCTATAGACGCTATGTATAGAGTTATCAACCACGGTTACAGTGGTGGATGCAGTCTATATACGCTATGTATAGTGTTATAAACCACGGGTACAGTGGTGGATGTAATCTATAGACGCTATGTATAGAGTTATTAACCACGGGTACAGTGGTGGATGTAGTCTATAGACGCTATGTATAGAGTTATTAACCACGGGTACAGTGGTGTCTGTAGCCTATATACGCTATGTATAGTGTTATAAACCACGGGTACAGTCGTGGATGTAGTCTATAGACGCTATATATAGTGTTATTAACCACGGGTATAGTGGTGGATGAAGTCTATAGACGCTATATAGAGTGTAATAAACCACGGGTACAGTGGTGGATGTATTCTATAGACGCTATGTATAGATTATTAACCACGGGTACAGTGGTGGATGTAGTCTGTAGACGCTATATAGAGTGTTATAAACCACGGGTACAGTGGTGGATGTAGTCTATAGATGCTATGTATAGAGTTATTAACCACGGGTACAGTGGTGGATGTATTCTATAGACGCTATGTATAGAGTTATTAACAACGGGTACAGTGGTGGATGTAGTCTATAGACGCTATATATAGAGTTATTAACCACGGGTAAAGTGGTGGATGTAGTCTATAGACACTATGTATAGTGTTATGAACCACGGGTACAGTCGTGGATATAGTCTATAGACGCTATATATAGTGTTATTAACCACGGGTACAGTGGTGGATGTAGTCTATAGACGTTATTTAGAGTGTTATAAACCACGGGTACAGTGGTGGATGTATTTTATAGACGCTATGTATAGAGTTATTCAGTCTCACTAAAATCAGCGGACATAGCAAAAAAAGGGGGAGCGACATTGAAGGTTTGATTTTAATGAGACTGAGAGTTATTAACCACGGGTACAGTGGTGGATGTAGTCTATAGACGCTATGTATAGAGTTATTAACCACGGGTACAGTGGTGGATGTAGTCTATAGACGCTATGTATGGTGTTATAAACCACGGGTACAGTGGTGGATGTAGTCTATAGACGCTATGTATAGAGTTATTAACCACGGGTACAGTGTTGGATGTAGTCTATAGATGCTATGTATAGTGTTATTAACCACGGGTACAGTGGTGGATGTATTCTATAGACGCTATGTATAGTGGTATTAACCACGGGTACAGTGGTGGATGTATTCTATAGACGCTATGTATAGTGGTATTAACCACGGGAGCTTTGTCGAGTGTGCCAGAAAAAACGAAATCACTGGATTTTGTAACTATAAACAAGGAAATTTAATTTTTCAGTTCATACAATTTCATTTGTTCCTTCAACCACAGCTACCACTTGACGGTTTTTTTTTTGTGGATTAAGAGGGTTGAAAACATACCGCTCATGTCTATAATCATGGTAAAGATAGTTTGTTTTCGTTTGCTCTGTTCTATATACATAGGAAGATTCACATTGACATTGGACTCTTTTTATCTACTAGTTAGAATCGTTTTATGGATTTTTATTATGTGACATTTCCTCCGTTTACAATTAACATTTATGCTGCAAGATTTTTTTTTTGACTGATGAATCAAGTTTATCTTATCTAGTTAGTCAAAGTTTCTTGGAAGATAGTTGTCCCGACCAATGACAGTGTTAAGATTTTGGGACATTTACTATCGTTTTCTCGTTTATATAATTTTATTATAAATGTTTGCAAGGATTTGAGTGAATATTGGAGTGAGTGAGTGAGTTAGTGTTTTACGCCCGTGCAACGCTATATAGGTTATTTACAGGCGATGAACATGAAAAGGATGATAAAATGAACATGAAATGATGATGATAAATGAAATATGGAGATGGGGTGGGAAACAAAGGACCGGTAAATTTTGAAGAACCACAGGAAAAAGGGGAGAGGTGGGTAGGGGCGGAAAATATTGGAATATTTAGTAATACGTCATTTCTATCAATATATATTATTCCATTAAATAACTTCAAAGCTTGTATGAATTTTCTCCAAATAACCTCAGTTAATACTAGTTTATAATTCATATTCTTATATTTCCCATTATGTCCAGACTTCAATAAAACCTTCAAATTTATGGTAAGATTTTAAGACAAAATTAACCCAGGAAAGGTCTTAAATAAATCTCTAAACGCTATTCTCGCTGAGCTTCCAGGGTTTGTTTCGTCTCCCTACACAGTAACCTCTTTTTAGCTCACTTGAGCTATTGCCATCACTTGTCGTCCGTTAATTTTTTTTTCAAATGTAAACTCCTCTGCAACCAAACTTCGTACAGTTGTTTATTGGCATATGTGCTTGAAAACAATTCGTTTACGGTTATAAAACATAGCCGCCATGGCTAACAATAGAACATAGAGGTAAATTGCAGTTTAATGCAAATCATTCTAAAATGGTCAAAGATATCAAAATTCTGTTCATTAGCATGTGTGTTAGAAAACTATCGTTTGGATTTTTTATTTGTTGAAAAACATGGCTGATGTTGATGAAAATAATAGATTAGGGGTTAATTGTATTATTTTCGCAAATAACTCCTAAATGGTGACAGATATCAAAACTCTGTTGGAAGGTACAAGTTTTCAGCACCGAAAGGTCTATCTGCTCTGAAAATTTAAAGAAGATCAAACCACCCATGTAGGAGTTGTTGCCCTTTATCTTGATTTTTTTTTCTGAATCTTGCACTCATTTAGCTCAATATCTTCAAAATCATTAAAGTTATTCATCAGGGATTTCGAACCAGGTTAAAACAAACTAGCTATTTCAGTTCAATTGTGTTTTTATATCAGTAAAGCCATCAATTCTAAACAGTGCCATTCAATCTAAAGATATCAAATGATTTATTATTCGAAGATAATTTGGGGATTGGTTTTGAATCTGATGTATTATTTTCTTAATCTTAGGCCAATGCAAGACAGCGAGCAGCGACCTCTGGTCACATTATACATGTATTCTGCTGACTGTTTTCCATTGAGGACTTTGTTAAATTGCCGTGTTAGTAGGTTTTATCGTGTAAACATATTCATACATGTGATTCTCCCGCCGGGAGACAAAATCTCCCGACTTTTTGATCCATGTCCCGTTCTCCCGATTTTTTGTGGAATCTCCCGCTTTTTCAAGACTCGAAAAAAAAATCATATTTTATATACATTTTAATTGTTCAGTCATAAACATTTCCAGTGATTTAGGGGTTTGTCAATTAGCCAGACGTTACTTTCACAGGTAAAGGTGTAAATTGAAGGTTTAATTATTGTCATAAATGACTTAATTATTGTATAAACAGTTGGAGATTAACAAGTGAAGCCGTGTATATTTGGCATACGCTAGTGCCCCAATTGGTGTCATCCTGGTTTGCCCACTTTTAATTAGGGATATATAAAAACATAAGGTGTTTTGTTGTTTTACCAATTATAGTTTATTTCTTGAAAATTATAGTCAGATTTTCCACCTGTATTTCAAAACATAAAAGTAATGAAAGTTTGTCATATAGGCATATATATTGTACCCCATAGAATTCATTGAATATTGAACATATACATGAAAATAAAGGTTCATTAATGAAGAATATGGATATTATTATGAAATATTATCTGAAAAAATAAAATAAAGATCTTTTCATATTTAGACTAAAACACTGATTAAATGATAATCTTAAGGTTCATGGATGTTACTTTTTAAGCATTCTTATGACTAGGAGACATCTAATCAGCTTCCTGAACCAAAATCTAAAATAGTCTAAATCAAACATTGGTAATTTTTCTGATAATGATTGTCATATTATGTCACCCATTTTTTACCTAGCATTTTGCTCATTTAATAAGAATACGTAATTAATACATTAAAAAGATATATACTAGTAGTAAAACATGTAAGTGGTTGGTGATAAAATGAACATGAAATGATGATGAAGTGGGGGATCGTGATATGAGTTTAGACTGTATCTGGAAAAGACAGAAATGGGTAGGATCGGACAATTTAGCTTCTTGAATTGAGATTCTACAGGTCAAACTCTGAAATATCAAGACCAGCAGCAGGAATGTGACATTTTTTCAACTACAAAATCTTCGACTTTTTATCCATATCTTTTAATAGTTATTGTGCATATAATATTTTCTTCATTTTGAAAATTTTTATAGAAATGTACGCATCTTGTGAAAGACTCAAGTTAAGTCATATTATAACTATCAACGGCTGATATGATTAAACTAAAGAAATTTGTCACTACAAAAATAAGTTCAAAATAACAAAGTCTACTCATTATTTTGTATACTGCGGATGTTGTCTGCAGATTCTCTGATGAAACATGCATGGTGTTATTGTCCAGGGAAAACACTTTTATCTTAAATCGGACATGTAAAATATTCATATTATTGGAAAGAGAACATCCTGCTGCATGCGATAGGCTAATTTTCTTCTAAGAGTTTCAATTTTCTCAGTTTTTTTAAAAATTTTCATGAAGAATTTTCTGAACAAGTTTAAATTTTTATGTCTTGGGTTATATCATTATCTAATGCTTACCCTTGTACCGAGAGCTCTGCCTTGTACCCAAAGCCAAGACAGTCACAAAAAATATTCTTGGTATATATTTGTAAGCAAATTATTATATTGCCTTGATATTATAATAAAGAAAATAAAATGAATAATTTCATTGTGAAACTTTATAGATGTTCGAAATTTGGGTAAAAAACAATTTCCTCTAACTCTTTACTAAAAATATTTTTAACATTTTAACACCAAAATAATCATAATAATTGAGGTAAATAGTTTTCATTGCAAAAATACAGCTCTAAACATAAATAATCAGAACATTATTACCACTTTTTTTAACAGAAAATTACATTATTGTTTTTTTTTTTTACTTTTCATAGAATCTATATCTGTTAAAATAGAACAGACTTTAGATTTTTATGGTCAGTGAACCTATTGTCTCTTTTGTTTATTTAACTTAATTGGTTATACAGCTAATTAAATGTGGGCAAACCAGGACTAAACCGCCCCAATTAACATTGAAATGCAATTTTAAAGAGCCTTGAAAATCTCCCGCTTTTTTGTCCAATCTCCAGCTGAAAAATCAAAATCTCCAGCTTTGTCATGACGGGTCTGTCACATGTATGCATATTCCACATCTCATAATCGTCAAAATTAGGATTATATACTAGTATCTAATCTTCAAAAGAACTTACTGTATTCCCGTTTTCAATTGTACATTAAGCCCGGATTGGTTACTTTCTTAGTTTTAGTGCGTGGACGTGCGACAGCAGGTTTGAAAATGGCACCCGAATAAATACTAATACTCTGGATTTTGATACCCTAATAAATAGTATGAATGATAATACTAACCACAAAAATGCACTCATTGTGGTAGAGCTAGAAACTCTTCAGCAAATTGACACTTAATTCTTGCAAGTGTATAATAGATTTAATGGTCAAGAGATAATTTATAAGGAATTTTTATACCTGAACTCATACTAATATCTGACCAAGTATTGATATCATATGTAAAATTAAACCTAAATTAATCCAAGAAGAAAAAATGGCACACCAAATAAATACTGAAAATTTCAAAATTACTTCCCGAATCCACCACACGTCCCCTTTTACCAATAAATATTATATGAGGTATCCCCCCTCTCCCCGAGGACATGAAGATGTTCCAAAACTTTGCTCCGTTTTCTATGCTTATATTTGGACACAGGACAAAGTGGACAGTGGTATGACATGCTATCACCACTGCACCTGTCATTGCACGTATCCAACTTAATTAGTACTAATAATTCATCAAAATTTTCAAAAGTTATGTCATCAATGCTTAACAGCGCCATGTTTAATTTGATTCAATTTAAGAATTTTATACGCAGAAATATGGTTCAATATTTTAACCGAAACAACAAGAAATGTCCCAAAAGAGTTTTTAACAAGTTATTTTCCATTTTAAGGTCTTTCCAGGTCTATGTAAAAATACGGTATGAAACATTTAGCCTCAATATGCTATGCAGGTAACAAATGCAAGATAAACATAAACTCTAATTAGTACTAATCTTGTTTGTGTTGCTTCATTATGTTTCTGTTGTAATGGCATTTACCTGAAGATTAGAGACAATAAAACTAATGATAAAAGTCCGGCTACTTTTATTACGAATTCGGCTTTGTAATGTCCGTCATTAAAGTGTGGAAGCTAACTATACATAATTAAGCAACTAAGAGCGGTTTGTGCCGAACAAGACTATAGCCAGTGATGTAACGATATTTCTTAGTTCATTAATCAAATTAACAAATACAGTCAGTGTACAGCAAATTTTTATTCTTTATTAAATAGATAAAATGTTTTTTAACACTGAAAAGTCGTTATTACTTTTATTGTACTGATAAAATAAATATCATTAGATATTCATTACTTATAAAAATGTATTTTACATGCATAATCATTTTTTCATTCCTTAATTCATATTTTACATGCAAATCAATTTTGATTCATCAGAACTAGTATTGAATTTATTTAAACAATCTGGAATATCCCTTGTTTATTTTTAACTGATAAAAACTTCCGGTATAGTGATGCCCTTCCGGTATCATTATGCCTGGGGTATGCTGGTGTACGTATGCAGACAGATAGTGGTGGGTGTAAGGGACATTTTATAAAATGTAAACTGTAAACAGATGATAAACTGATATAACAAACCTTCGCCATCACAAACACCTTGCACATTTATACTGTGAAACCTCTTTCTGTTTACATAGGCTGGTTCATCTTCTATTGGTGCCTGAATCTTTACATGGGTACCATCCACAGCGCCTATTACGTTGGGGAACCCTCCAACACGATAGAAGTCACCCTTGGTTTTCCTCCTTTGTTCCTCTCCTACAGGCCACTTGACAAACTCATCCAGCTTTCTGCATAAAGCCTCTGTTGTGGTTGTGATCACCCTAGAAACTGTTCCCTTGTCAAGACCAAGTGTGTCCCCTATCACCTGCAAAAAGCTTCCACTGGCCAAAAACCTGAGAGTCACCACGACTTGCTGCTCTACAGAAAGGGCATGGTTCCTGTTTGTTTCCCTCTTCAGATCATTGCGAAGCATCTGTGAGATGTACAATATCCCTTCTCTCCCAAACCTGTACCTCTCTCTCAGTTCTCTGTCTAAGAAGTCTAAAAACAAGCCTTCCTTAGACCTAAAAACCTTTTCTTTCCGTTGAGGTGGAACATTGAACATAGCAAATGCGGCCATATTTAACAGTTTCGTTAGTGAGTTAATCGACCTCTAAAAGGTAATTAAATTTAGCGACTTTTTAACGACAATTTTTGCGTTAATTTTTTTGAACAACACTTTTTTGCTGTCGTTAACTACATTTTAACGACTGCGTTAGCCTGACGACACTTTTGAACAACTGGACCAGAGTATTTAGGCTCATAACAAGTCCTTTTTTACTAATTGAAGCAAGAGGCATATAGTCCACAAAGAACAACAAGCTTTGGATAACACATGAATAGCTGTTATACCTTGTAAGTGTAACCTGAAAATATATACAAAAGAATAAATCAATATAAAAAGAAATTACAATATATGACTGGAAGTTTTTTTTACAATTAAATAGAAAAAAATCAAATTCTAAAATTATAAAGTTAAATGCTTCTCTGCTTTATTACACTTAGATTTTCATTCAATAAGAAAAAGAAACAAATATGACCAAAAAGTTTTATTCCCATTTCTGATGTTGCATATATTCTTACTTCAAGATATATAGATGTATAGCTAGTTGTTTTTGTTATTATCAATAATTTAAAAGTTCTTTTATTTCATTTTTGGTCTTTCTTTTCATGGAATTAGAAATGTATTTTAAATGGCTATATTTTATTTTAATTTACTTAATCATAGAACAGGAATATTAAATAAACACAAATGTTCCTGCATAGAACAACTCTTCTGGAAATATAATAGCCATTGTTAAATGTTCAGCCAGTCATATTTCTATGTCAGTAAATTAAATCTTGATAATATCATACCAAAAAAACCTCTAACGTTTACAGAAAATAATGTGTGTCCTGATAACATTCACTTTCATCATTGATTTGTTCTCTGTAGTCTTCATTCTGAAATTGAAAAAAAAGGAAAAATCAATACATTGGTGCAGAGTTGGAAATCATAGCCCGACTACCAGCCAGGGATTGGCACATTTTTTGCAGGACTGGCTTTAATAGCGAGCAAAGCTCGCAAGCGGGCACGAAGTGCCTGCTCGAGCGGAGAGCTCTACGGTATTTATTTCCGCGAGAAATTTGCTAATGCTGATTTAGATTTTTTATGGTCCAGAAAGGGTTATTATTTTTTACAGGGCCGGAGTGAATGTTAAAATAATTTATAAGAAAAGAAATAATGCTTAAAAAAATAATGAATTGCGCTTTTTACAAGAAAATAATATTCTTAAAATAATAAATACACAAAAGCTGCTCGTTTCGTCTTGGTTATATGCACGTACGAAACTAACGTGTCTCGAAGCTTAATCGCCCCATACCACCTCGCCCCAAAATAAGCAAATGGAAATATTGGAAAATAAACAAAACGTAGTCCCTTTTAGCTATGCTCGCATTTAGGCAATGCCTACTCCATATTACATTGACTGGCAAGAATTTAAATCAGGGCTGGTAACAAATTTCCTACCCTGATTGGTGTCATTTGTGTACATGATCTAAAGCCATTATTACAGTTTAACTGAACTTCTGTTTCATCACAGTTAGATTCCAAATGCCAATTACTACAGCCGTACAGGCAAGGGCAGGTTTGAAAACTTACAAATTTTTTGCGTTGATATTTCGGACAACAAATATTAACCGAGGTCGAGAAGAACTCCAAATAATCATGACGTACATGTATTCCTGTTTTTTCTTATTTGGACTTTTATTTAGATCCCCATCTAATTCATAAAAAAGGATCCCATATGATTGCATTGAGTGTAGAGGAGCAGACGACATTCGACAATATCTTCGTATATACATCTGTACTAATAATCGGCCTTTCTTTCATTGTTATTGTAAATGCACCCCTTTTATTCAAAACTTTATTAATTACTCAATATCTTACTCTAGAACCTAATTTACTACAAAACTGCATGATGTTGTTTGTTTTCATTCATAATTTACCACGAAAAACATTAATAGATTTGTTTTATCTGAAAATTATATTAAGCGTGAGATTTACGGGAATGAGCGTAAGGGCGTGATTTCATGCTCAAAAGCGTGAGACTTGACAGGTAAGCATCAGCATCAGTACCTTTCTCAACCATCAGAAGTACTACTTGTTTCCGGCCATAGCACATGTATGGTTTACTTTCCAACAGCAGTACATTAATGAAGTAAAGGAGTTTGGCCGTGAAATCGTTCTTGGTTGAGATGGCCATGCTGACACACCTGGTCATAGTGCGAAGTATGGGAGCTATACTGCCCTTGATATAGAAGAAGGATCTGTTGTTGACATCCAACTAGTTCAGGTATTTTTAAATTTTAGAAATGAAACAATTGTGAGTGTATTAGTCTATCTGAATGATAAGTTATTTAAAGCAGCCACTTGTACATGTTAGTTAGTTAGTTATTGCTTTACTCCCAAGCAGCACGATTTCGGCTATATCCGGGAAGATGAACATGAAAGTGGTGATACAATGAACATGAAATGATGATGAAGTGGAGAAAAAGGGGACACAAAGCCAATCGGGTAGGAGAGTTTTGACTGCCAGTGGAAAAATGAGTATTGGATAGGGACGGGAAATTTTGCCTCCTGCATGGGGATCCTACGGGTTCTACTCTTACCAAGACCTGCAGCAGCAGGGTACTTTAACGTGCGAGGAACGTGACATTTTTCCCAACACGGTGCACCACTATGGTTTGCGGTCAGGTTTTCCGCATTATCGCCTGACGACCCCGCATCTCTCGATGTCAGGGCTGCCCCTTTCAACCACCTGGGGCACACATCCCAGTCGCTTTGTGGGCAAATCGGCCTGACCCGATGTCAGTTTTCTGAGCGCTCTTTAATGGACTTTTACCGACAAGCTTAGCTGCGGGCCTATTCGCCATCCGGAACCCGCACGGGTCACTTGTACATGTAAATTTATCTACCGGTACTTAATGTCAGAAAAACAACGAACTGTTGCAGGTTTCAAAAAGAAACTCTTTGCTTTGTCAAGGGAAAAAGAATGTGGGATTATACAGCAATGGTCAACGAGCATAGTCAACAATCTGTATTGGACTGCTGCCTCTTCAGAAGACCAGCAAAATGGAACTCCTTAAGCAACCATGTAATAAATATTCATAGTGGACATGGTCAAGTTTATGATGAATGTGAATATGGTGAGCTCGAGGGCGGAGAAAGACATAAAAGATGACTAAAACCAGGTTAGTTTATAAAAGAATTCCTTAATTCACAATGGAGTCTGGCACCGTAAACCCTGGTTTAACCCACCAATTCTGGAAAGACTTCCATTTGAACTCCCCCTAAAATATATTCTTTCAAACCCCAAGTGTCTGAAAAGGGTTTACTTTAAGGGGTCTATATAAAAAATAGGGCATGGCATTGTTGGGGGTATATAAAAAAAGGTAATAATAATAAAAAAATAATATCTAGCATTTTTTTCTTCTTTTTCTGGATTCTTTTTTTCTCTTCCTCTCTATTTGTTAGGAGGCAGTGGTTGTTATATTTGCTAACTTATCCACCAACATTCACATTTAACGTATTATCACGTTCTACAATTATGACTTATACATACCTTTGATAGAAAGATGAGTACTGGGGATCGAACTTGAGAATTTTGATAATGAGTCCACCACCTAATCCTCTAGACCACGGGATTTAGATGGTAAATGAAGACTAATAAAGGTATTTAAATCTCAATCCTTAATAGCATATATCTTTAAATCACTGTCAGGTAAGTGTTTTAATTAGTATAGATAAATGGGACGAAATTATCCCT